>APFE031255466.1:3798-37062 GCA_000404065.3 Pinus taeda | reverse complement strand
ATGTAAGTATTGGAAGATGCCATCAAAACAAGAACATACAAGAACTCTTCATGAATCTTGAGTTGTCTAAGTAGAAATATGCATTAGGTTAAAAATATACACAATCTGCACATAGAGCAGCAGTTGAGCCAAAAAGTCCTCAACCCTTTGCTAATTCGACCTCTTTCTCTATATATAGCATTTACAATTAGGATTCCATCATCCCTCATCAAGAGAATTCGAATTTTCCATAAGTGACACCTATTCTAACCATAAAACAAACCTTTAAATGCATTTGACAGCTAACTAGCAGTCCTAGAGACCTAATACAACTAGGAGTGTAAATCCTTATTATGATTAAAACAACCTTATATAAACATTTAAATGCATTCTTTGACAGCTGCAACCTCATGAAGTCGAATTTGATGAAGCCTCCCACGTTGTCACTTGACTATTGATGACAAACCCTAGAAATTAGGGAACATGTTTCCCTGTTTTTAGGCTTAGGATCCTTGAAATGGGCACGTGGGACAGAGCCCTTATCTTCTTATCCATGGCACATTTTATGAAACGGAAGGAGGTTTGTGTATTCCATTCTATCTAGAACAAAAACCTCTCTTGGTTTTTTAAAACAATTCTCCAGCTGTCCAGAATCTATCCTCGAAAAACATGTGTCAAATAAGAAAAATCTGTTTTCTAAATTTTGGCTTTCAAAGAAAGCTTATTATCTCCCAACTAAAAACACTTATGAAGAACGTGAGATAGCTTATTGCATATGGAGACTTGATGAAGAGAAACCTCCTTCAAAATTCCAAAATGCCTTTTCATGTGACCAGCAACTGATCTTCAAAAAGACTACTAAAACCAGAAGACCAAGCTTGACTTTTAGCAGTTTCATAACACAATTTTAACCATAAATGCCTCCTACCTCAGAACTAACTTGAAGAAAATGAAGGAGGTTTTTGTAGTTTGGTATGTTAGGAAGAAAATCCTCTTTCAGTTTTCAAAATTGAGTTCTCAGTTGCTCAGGACCCCTTCTGGAAGTTGACTAGTAAACGCAGAAGGCAAAGTTTTTTATGTTGAAACAAGCTTTTTCAGTGATTTCGTAGCGTACTACGAAAACTCCTAGTTCAGTGATTTCGTAGCTAGTTTCAAAATTTCTCCAAATGATGTGAGGTATGTTTTCTAAACACCTAGTGAGGCTTCTAGGACATGGAATGAGGCTGTCAAACCTTATTTGGAAAAGAGACATGACCTTAAAAGACTTCTAACCATATGACCTAACCCTTAAAGCATGAAATGACCTAGAGACCCTTTAACACCATGACTAGAAGAAGGGTTTGTAAATGAGAATGACACTGATTGTGATGAGATGACTCAAAACTTATAAGACTGTGACTAGAAACAAGACAACTTTCCAAAGCTTAGAGACAAAGATTTTAGGGTGATAAGAGACTCTTTGAGTAAGATTTTGATAGGATATCCTTCCCCCTCATATTTCTTTTCATCTGCCATGGGAGGCCATTGGGATTTGCAAGGCTGGAATTGCAAAGGTTATACCAGTTCAAGCCCTAACTCCTTATATCCTGACCTTGTTGGGGACGTGCAAAGAAAAAAGAGAAAGAGAAGATGGCTCTGATACCACTGATCTGGATTTAAATAGGAATCCAACAAATTACAGAGATAACCATAAATACAGAGATACAACATAAATAATACTTCATTTCATTAATGTAAAATACTAAAATATGCTTACAAATAGAAATGGAAATAAAATAGCTCGGGTGATGGTAGCTTATCTCTGAGGAGAGATATGGTGGCTACATGCCTATGAACTATCTTACAATCAGGATCAAAGGCCTATTTATTGTTGAGAAACAATGGAAAACCCTAAACATCCAAAACCCTAACCCTAGGAGATGAAGTGCCAAACTATGGGCCCTGTTTTGAGTAAATTGGTACATCAACTTCCTGAGGTCGTACCTTTGGCATACGATCTCCGTTTGATGCGCACAATACCTCGTTAGAAAGATATATCCGAGGACTACAACTTTAGGATGAGCAACATTAGTCAATGTATAAATGTTTCTCCCATTTTGCCCAAAAAATGTCGTTTAGGGCCTCAAAATAGCTCCGAAAGTTCACGACTTGAAAAACTGCCCAAAATAGTAAATTTTGCTACAAATAAGGAAATTGAAAAATTGAAAGAAACAACGGTGGGGGTCTAAGTGGAATTGGTAGGTGGCCACCAATATCCACTTGGATCATCATCCCTTGCAGCAACAATGTCAACCCGGGTAGCAGCAACCCTTATAATCATATCAACAGGGTCAACCCTTGCAAGGGCAAGGCCAACATCAAGTACTGCAGCAGCAAGTGAAAAATCCTTATGTCAAAGGGAAACAGGTTCAGCCTCCCTTTTTCCAAGGAAAACAAGTCCAAAATCCTTATGTCCAAGGACAACAAGTGCAAAATCCTTACGTCCAAGGGCAGCAGGTCCAAAACCTTTTTGTCCAGGGGCAGCAGGTCCAAAACCCTTATGCTAAGGGACATTAGGTGAAAAATCCATATGTCCAAGGTCAGAAGGCCCAACAACCTTTTAACCCATATGTTGCTTATCAACAACCTCTAGCTGGACAATTTCAAGGTTTTCGAAGTCAGAATCCTCCCTATGGGCAAGGTAACCTACAATCGAGGCAAAATAAAATACCATATCGACAAAATCCTCCACTATGGGGACGAAATCCTTACCATTAGGGATGGGCCCCTCGCGTTAGGCCACCTTATCGACCTCAAATGCCTTTTAATACCCAATTTCCATTCTTGGCTATGCTAGAATTGCTAGATGTGTCTAGACTCATGAATGACCTGATTCTTCATTTGCCATATTGGCCTCTAGTTCCATCCAAGATTCCGAGTGATTGTCCAAAGTTTGAAAGAAAATTGAAAGAGGATCATCAAGCGCACATGATGACATATCACCTCTGGTGCTCATCGAATTCCTACATCGATGATTCCATTCATCTTCACATTTCCAACGAATTCTTATAGGGGCTGCAGCCAAATGGTATATCGAACTACCTCAAAATACCTATCATGACTTTAACACTCTCGCCATGGCCTTTATCACACATTTCCAACTGCTAGTTTGCTATGAAATTGGCACCCATCTGCTAACGTCGCTCAAGCAAGACACTGTGACTCACATCTCCGATCACATCCACGAATGAGATGTAGGCGCCGCCTGATTAAGTTTGAAATTTCTAATCAGTTGTTGACCAAGTGGTTCACCAAATCATTCGTCAACAAGATTGCTGAGGACATTGCTATGGGCAGATGCATCACTGAGGAACAAGCCATCGCATGTGCCCAGTATCTAGACTTGTCTCTTCACAATCTGGCACAATATATGATGTGTTACCTGATGCACCCAGACCATCATCTGATTTGATGACATCTAAGTCTTCGGCTACCCCTCCTATTTATGGAGTAATTGGCTGAGTGACTCAAACCTTTGCAAAATCTTCTTCCAAACAGAAGTCGGTCTCCAACACCACTCCCAGTGACTCGTCTTGCAATTCATCCAGCCTTGGTAAAACCTCAGAGGTTCACACTATCGAGTCTACTATAGCGGATAAATCCTCTAAGGGTAAGAAGAAAGGAAAAGGGAAGGGTAAAGTTGATGTCCCAAAACAGGGTCCTCCTAAGTCATTTACTAGTGATGCTTCCCAATAGAAACCCAATTATCCATGCCTCATCTATGAGGAGGATCACTATACTAAGGATTATCTCAGATGGTCTGAAGTTATTTTTTTGCTCAAACGGACCTCAGCTATCTTGAAAGAGCCCTTTCCATCCCAGCAGACTCAAATGGTAGACTAGTCTCAGTCATCCACTTCCTCGGGTTCACAAGTGTTCATTATTAGTACCCCGATCAATGTGGATACTATGTCAAAATATTATCAAACTCCTACCTCATCAGCAAGAAAGAAAAAGAAGGCACCCCTTCTTCTTCCACCCCGTCCAGTTCTAGTCCTCTCCATATATAGTGACCTAATCCTGATTCCACCATTCGACCACCTTCTCAAGGTGTGTTTCGAAAGTCCTCATACAATCCTAATGCTCGAGCCACTCAACATTATAACATTGTTGAAGATTTGGCTCAAGCACCATTAGCTATGTTTGCTCTTGAGGCCCTTCAAAGTTGTCCTTCTTAGTAGAAATTGTCAGTGTTTGCTATTGGGGGTATTGATCCAACTAACTCTAATATCATCTGTTTTGACCTGGAAAACCATGTTCCACATTTACCTCATCAAATTTCCTTTCTCATTCAGGTAATCATAAATGAGAAAACCATTCATAGGACTATCATCGATGAAGGTTCTTCTACATGCATCATGTCTATTGGTTGTTGGAAGGCAATTGGTTCTCCTACTCTGAACCAGTCCCCTAACACTATGGAAGATTTTGGCAGGTACAATTCGTGACCATTCGTTATCCTTCCCAACCTTGCCATTACTCTGGAGGGCAAGAGAGTACACATCGAAGTAGAAATCATTGACACTAATCTTAACTACAATCTTCTACTCGGAGGGAGTTGGACCCATGCCATTCATGCTGTAGCCTCCTCCCTTTTCCATGTGATTCATTTTCTGCATCGAGGGAAGATAGTCACAATTGACCAACGGTCCTTCTTTGCCTCTTCCTCCTCGGATGGCGATGTTCTATATGTCAAGCACACCAGTGCTCCTTATGAAAGTGTGGAGGTAGGACTCTTTAAAGATCCTGCATTAATGGGCATCTTTCAGCTCCCACCTCCTCATGTTGTCTTTGTCAACATGATTTGGTCAAGTCTGATCCTTGGGCCATTCCTTCGCCGGATCTTGTTGATACATGGGGCGAGGTTACGCCGTTAAGTCTCGCCAAAATTGATTACTTGGAAATGGTTTTAGCTTCACTGTCGGTAACCTCTAATTATACTGTTTCGAGTTCATCTCTCGATGTCTCTTCTCATTCCCAATGACTTGGTTCTGGCCCAGTGGTCATGTCTATGTGTCTTGAGAAATTCTCTTCTCCACTACTTATTGACATGTTAGTCTCTTCTGACAATGTCAAGACCTTTCAACTGAGGGCACCTTTATCTCTCCATGAGTTCAGGCTTTTTCTCCCTCCCTGAGTTTCTACCGATTGCCCATTATTGCAATGGGGTTGTCATCTTCTGACTCGTAACCCTCCCTCGCCTAGGGGGCATGGGGGAAAACCTTATATGAGTTCTACTGTATTATTTGGACGAGTCTATACTTACTCGCCATGTCAATGGTAGAACTATGGTTTTCATCTATGTTGATTGATTACCTGAATCCGAGCATGGAATCCCTCAAAAGGTACTATTCTTAGGTCATCTTGCATGGTTACTTTTGCACAATAGTGTGTTATTCATTTTTTTACAATGTGGTTTGGTGTGTTATTTTGCAAGAAGTTTTCTTGCTTATTATGTTTCTGCCTACTTTGCAGATGTCGATATCTCCTCACATCGATTTCATTGATGGTGCTTGCCGTAGTACTCGGAATCTATCATCCACCGCATGGGCCATTTATGACCCCCATGGTGAGTTGATTGATCTTCAAGGTATTTGTCTAGGTTGAACAACTAATAACATCGCTGACTATAAAACAATTATCAAATTGTTATCATAAGCTATCGCTCTTGGCATTCAAGAATTGGTTGTCAACCTTGATTCACAGCTTGTCATCCTTCAACTCAACAACCAATATTCCGTCAGAAACCCTCAGATACTAAGAATGTATCTACGTATTCGTCTGTTTGAAAGAAATTTTTATTCCATTACATATCATCATATTCCTAGACACATGAATACATTAACAAATGCATTAGCTAATTATGTGTTGGATAGCCATTTGTGAAACATGTAAAAACTAAAAAAATCAAAACATTTGTACCATAGTAAGCAAGGAAGTAAAACATATATATCTGTGTGTGTGTGTGTGGGTAATGTTTTTTATACATAAAGACCTTCAAAATACATCCATGGCTCGCAGGCCTGAAAAATGTGGAATGCTAGACCTATGCACTAAATTGCATGATGCACATGGTATCATATAACTGCTCAGACTACACGAGTCAGCAGTCAGCGGATTTGATCTGATACCCCCACCATATGCCTCTGATACTAGTGTGGAACATCACTCATTTAGGCATACTCTAGGATCCCATGGGTCAATCTCTCAAGATTCCGCGTGATATCGTCTTCATTGTTGCTTCCCTCCTAATAAGGAGTGGCCTCAAACTGTTGAGCAACATGCATGGAAATCGGGGACATCCTAGCAGGGTGTTCTAGTCGAACATTTGCATTCACAAAATCAAAATGTCATGAACACATATATCTCAAAAAAATAGAAAACATCAAAAATTAAAATTGCTTGTTTTTACCTCCATCCTAATAATCCTCCACCTCTGCGAGCAACATATCTGGATCTCTGCAGAAGTCGGTACCATTGTAAGGCCAATCCTCCACTACGATCAACTGTCATTGTAGCCATGAGAAAAAGGTGGGCTTATAGGAAGTGTGTTGACCCCTGATAATCAATGCACTCCAACAGACCATCCATGGGTCTCGTGGCATCGGCGGTTCCACCTCAGCCAACTGGTAATGGAACAATGAAACCTGCTCTAGGAAGAAGGTCCCTAACATAGACCCATAGAAAAATTGCTTCAGGTTTCCCAACTTAGCTTTTGAGAGTTGGTGCTTCATGTTGACTTTGATAGCTTCTTCCCAATTGAAAATAGTGGGCGTCGTGTAGTCGATAACATACTGAAACTTTGAAATTTTGGTCTCATGCTATGCTTGGGCCCAAGACACTCTGTTGATGGTCAATAGTAACACTCTCAGCACAAGATCCTAGATAGTCTTAATCTCGATTTTGCAACATTTTGATTTGAGTGCTTCTGGGCAATGTTCTGCAAGTAGCATGGTCACACATGCCCCAATAGGCCTTGACCCATATAAATTGACTCGCCCCCCTCTCCGGGAGAGTCCTGTGATGAAATAAATGTCTAAAGTTTCCAACTCTAGCTCTTGGTCACTAGTGATGAAAATTTCCCGATTCACGTCCCAGAGACTGATTATATACCATAGCAATTTGGGTTGAGCCCGTAGACTTGGTGTAAGGAATAATTTTAGGAACCCATAGTTCCTCAAAGCATCCAAGAAATTTGGGTTAGCCATTGCTTGAGTGTCAATATCCTCATGCTCATGTTCCTTCCAATCCACCATTTTTCACGATTTTTTCCATGCAAAAACCATATAATCAAGTCAATTATCATCTTTGGCAAGAGAAATTTGGATTCAAATGGACAAATTGAGAAAAAACAAGGAAAAAAAAATTGTTCACTGCACCAGTGTGACTGTTTTAAAAATAGTATCACTGATGATGTGGTTGACAGTTTTAGCAACCCCCAATCGACACGACTCCATGCCCGGAAATCGCGCTAACTGAGGGAGATTTGTTTTTCACAAAAGCTCCTCATGAAATCAAAAAATTGGTTAAAAACAGGTCAAATAAGTATGAAAACGGAGCTGAAGGTCTTGGCTCTTACCTGCAACTGCGGGCTCAGTGAATGACCTCCCAGATCTCTCGCAATCTACTCCAAAAAAATTAGGGCACAAGTGGGTAAAAAGATCTTCACATAAAGGTAAAATGGTAAATAGTAATTAATAATTACTTTTTCCTCCTTTTATTCATTTTTTCATGAAATATTATGGTTTTTAAATATTCTCGACCTATTTTTCCTTAGAACTGGATAATGAATTTACCTTTTTGTGTAGCAACAAGTGACAGATTGTCGATGATGGTATTGGAGTCATGTTTTAGCTCTTTTCTCGACTTATAAAACTCAAATGAAAAGATTGCTAAGCATTTTTCCCTTTTTGACTCGTAAAAGAGAATAAAATGGGGGATCTGTTTTTAAGCTCTTTTTTGACTCTTTAAACATGAAAATATTGATGAGCTCTTGTCGTTTTGAACTCATTAAAGGCTGCGAAACATCGTCCACCAAGTATAAATTTACTCCTTTTTTTAGGTTGGGATGAACTATTTACGAAAAAGGTACTACTTGACTGAAATGGTCAAGTGGTTCTCTCAAGTATCATTTTCTACCTTTTCAGGCTCGAGAGACACAAATGTATGAAAAGGGACCACGTAGAGTTTTCTTTTCCATGCCTTTTTCGAACTCTCTAAACATGAAAAAGATATCAGTTTCACCTTTGTCAGACTCGTTAAAACATTAAACGACATTAGATTCGTCACCATGACGAACCTGAGCTTCTCCTTCCTAGGGATCATTAAACTTACTAGGTCAGATTCGTTTGAAGGATGAACTTACAATGCAATCACATGTTATCCCCTTCAAGCTTGCGATAAAAAATAATTGGGGTACCTGCCATAAATGGTGGGGGAAAATTGGAAATTCTATCAGTCGTGTCAGCAACTCACCCTTGAACATGACACATTCTGCTTCGTGTTAGGTTGGAATATCCTCCTTTTCATCATTTGCCTTATTGGGTTGGGCCATTCATTTTTCATTCCATTTGATCTCTTCCATGCCATCATGACCACCTATCCTATGGATCCAAAAGTTGCCAAACTTCGAGATCTATGTCGCCGATATGTTCAAGAGTTAGTCCCTCTGCAGTTACACTTACTCTTGATTCTCTATATCATCTGAAATAATTTTCATCCCTTTGTCTCATGTCGATGATGTTGGATACATCATGGCCCTCCTTCGACATGGTCTCTTCCTGTCGACTTCAGCTCATTATCCAGGAAGCTAGTCGAGAGACTCCCTTCCAGTACCTTAGAGCTTGCATGCCCTAAAAGAAAGTTCTTCACACTCGACGACAAGCTCACATCATTGGATTTTGATCGGGTGATTTCACGGGTGTATTCCTTTATTAACATTTTGTGAATTGTGCTACCGGTACATTGAGATCCATTGTCATTATTGGTGGATTCTCTTGTGTTTGTTAACGGTTCACATCATTTACTGGTAAATCAAGCGACTTCCTAGCATGTTCGAATTCAACACATTTATTCACATATTAGGATTTTTAATTTGATCGGGTTGTTTGGAGCCCAAGACCCTGGGCTAAGATTACACAAGTCCAGGTTGCAAGGCGATGTGACATGATGATGTTGATATACATGTCCCTTTCATATAGATGGCTATGACCATATCATGGGTTGTTATATGTGATGCTTCTCATTATTTGATGCCTGCGACCATAACTTGGTTCCATTATGATCCTTTTTATTGGATTGTTGCGTCCATGCCTTGGATCCATTTACATGATCATTCTCTGAATGGCTGCATGCATACCATGATTCATGTAGAGTCGTCAGTGATGTATATGTATCTATGCTTGCTTGCAGGTTTTCTGATGACGAACTTCGATTCCCCGCTTCCACTTGTAGAACATTTCACCCTTCACTCTAGTTCGGCCTTCATGCTTTAGGGGGCATCTGTTACACAACATTTTGTCACTGTCCCTCTACTCCCTGTCCATGATCCTAGAGGACCTCTAAAGTGAACCTGACATGCTTTCCCATCATGAAGAAACTCCTAGTATGTCCCTTTTCACGAGCAGAATAATTCCCCTTTGCATCATTTCCCAAGAATCTTCCTTTTATCCCAGTTTACAAGATCGACGCTACTGATAAGTTTCCTCCTCATGCTGATTTATCAAGATTAAAAATAGCCCTCGCACCATGCAGAGCGACTAAACCCTTTTCTAGTCTTGTCGATCCTCTTTTGGAAGGTTTTTTAAATATGGAGCCAAAGCATCCATGTTTAGAAGCTTCGTAACGAAACTTTGGTAGATGGTTGGGTTGAATGGAGCCGATGAAGTTAGTTTGGGCCCCTTTCCCCTATTAGGATGGAACAAACTCAAGAGATAATACCTTCTCCCATGATGAGAGGAACCATCTCCCATCCATCCAAGCTATATAAACCTCTCTTTTTCCCATGCAAAAGCTAGTTGGAATTTTTGGGTGAGTTTGAATGATCAACAAGTCATCTATAGATTGTAGCTTTCTAGTGTATGCTTGAGGGAGAATAATGTGTTTTTGGTTTGGTTTGAGACTAGAGGGAAAAAGGCCTTAAAACTTCCATTGTTGGGGCTATCCATGAAGTGCAAGCATAAGTGTGGGAACCTAGATACATTGGAGGAGACCAACAACGTCAAGAAACCAACTGTAATCTCTTTCTGATTTATATAAATGCAACTATTGATTGCTTTCCAACATGAAGTGTCACTTTACATCTTTACGGCTTAATGTTCCTTGACCTATTAAGTAGGCTAAATTTAATATTATACGCTATCACGTTTATTGTTGTTGTTTGCTTGTTTTAGGTATTCGAAGGAAGGAAACATAAGATAGTTGGAGTGAGGAAGTAGAATCATCACCAAGCATAATAGCATTCTAAGAGGTAGGCCCTCTTAATTGATTCTAGATTAAGGAGATTTTCAATAGATTATTTGTTTGTGGCTAGACCCGCTCTCTAAGGCTAGAGGAATTGTTTGTTTATGCATTGAGAATTTACCTACACCATAGAAGGTCCGATGTAGGTTTCGAGCCCATATGCTACTTGAAAAATGGTTGTAAGCTCTATGTTGTTCTTCACACCTTGACCATTCTTCTTGCACCCAAAACCTATTCTTCGAAAGCATTATGGGACTCCCAATAACCATAGTCATAATTTTATGCTTTCTCCAATAAGTCTGCTACTATGATGATTCTTTGTTGGAGACTACAATAACTATAAGACTCCCCCTAAGCTTGACACATCAAGCACATTAAACTAGCCCACTTATCATCACAACTAGGCTAGGGGATATCAAAGCCAGCATCTGCTGCCACAAACATCCGTGTTGATCAGATTGACATCAATGCCAACACACTTGCCAATATTTAGACAATGCCAACAACCCAACACATCTCCCAGCATGATTTTTGACATCAATTACAACACACTTGAAACCACTAGCTGTCTAGACAATGCCAACTATCCAACAATCTCCCCCTTTTGCATTGATGGAAACACCTCAATGTTATCACCACTTTAATGGAAAATCGTCATGTTGCTTCCAAACTTCTCCAAGCATGAACCACCAATGGATTTCTCTCCTCTGCATGGGCCATCACAACTTATCTACATATTCTCTCCCACTTTGACATCAACGGAAAAGAGCTAGAAGTTGCCTCTTCTCCTCATGCAATCATCGACTGTCAATGGTGAGGGTATACCTATTGATGCGCATTTTTCTCTACAGACTTCTCTTCTAGGACTAGTCGTTGCTACTCTATAAACTGGACATATTTGTGATATGAACCCCCTAAAAATATACTTCCTTTGATTTGAATGCATCTAGTTCTTGAACGCCTTATTGTTGCTAGCTAAATACTATCTAGCCACTGCATATTCTTTTATGATTTAAAAGGAATATTGATTCCAATTAACTTTCTCATGGTATTTCTGTTACTGCAAATACCAATCATTAGTGATGCATTTTAGCTTATTTTTCACTGCTAATTCTACTTCATCCTCTATTCTCACTTCTCTTGATATTCTCAATCACTTCTTCCCTTGATAACGTACCTCAACAATAGGGACTATTGCTTCAATAATACCAATTACAACAATAAATGGATACAAATTGGATGTTATGTACCAGGAAAAATCTAACATATTTTTCTCAAAAATAAATTCAATTTGCACAAAATATTACTCCATATGAACCCAAACTATCAATTGACATAGCAATATTAGTTGAAAGTTAAGGTACTAGCATCTACAAACCTAGAAGTTATCGTTATCTTTGGCATTAGACATCGGGAGCATGGATTTGTGTTCCCCGTACCGTCGAGTATATAACGGGAGACCCCACTAGGCTGCAATCCTTTTATCCTCAGGAAGCTAAGTCGGCTACCTTGCAAACATGATACACTGAACACAAAATTTGGGGAGATTGCCTACTCGTATTTCTTGGCTCGCCAGGAGGTATTATGCAATTCAAAGTTACCTTGTAATCCTATTTACCTAGATCATCTAGAGTAGTCATTTGATATTTTTGACTCATTAAACTTAAAATATCATTCGAGCACTTGTCCTTTCGAGCCTGTTTCCAATTGAAAGTGATAAAGTCATCTTTGTTTCTTTTTTGACTCTTTAAAAATGAAAGAACATCAGTATTTTATGCATCTTAATAATTGATTTCCCATGATCCGAAACATCCTGTTAGTATTTTTGACCAAATCGTGAGTTCCCTTAAAATGACATTTTTAAAGCCTTGAAGTTACTTGTTCTGTCGAATAAGACAAGGTCATCGTGGTTGAACCATCTGGTTCACCCAATTCCTCTTCCTCCCCTCCATCTAAAAGATTGTCTCAGGAGTCGTTTCCTGAGATATCAAAGTCACATGAGGACCAAAATGTTGAACTCACAATTGTTGTGAGTGTTCAACCATTGTCATCTTGTCCTTCACCTACTTTCAATTCAGGGTCATCTATTGATCTTGGCCCGAAATCTCTGGATAATCCTATTCGAACTCCAGAGAACTCACTGACCACTGACAGTCAGCTTGGACTAGTTATCTATCCTCTGAACCCTCTATTTCACATTGTTGAGATATCACCACAACGTCCTTACAGTCCGTATGACCAACCGGGTGTTCCTTTGGACTATTTGCCAATACACATTCAGCCATTCGTCATGGTTTGTTTTCAAACATGGAACTCAATGGCGATGCTCCAGTAACTTCTCTAGAAGAGTCTAAAGTTTCTACTCCACACACTGTTGAGGGAGAAGAATCACAACTATAGTTTCCTCCTGAGGGATTCCCTTATTCAGAAGGTATTCCCACCAGTTTTCCACTTGGGTATGTGTCTTTGGGACACTTACTTTCAGGCACAGCTAATGCCTCATCACTCTACCATAATTTTTTTTGGGCGTCAGGCATCAAGCTTACGTCAAGTCCATTCATCACGAACATGACTTCCAAACCAGTTGTTACTTCAGTCCCGCTGCAACCCACCGTCTCGAACACTCTTGTATCATTGATCCCAGTTACACATCAATCAAAACCAATAGTTTCAAAGATTGTTTCCATCAGTTCTTTTGTCCCATTAGTGAGTGTCCAGATAGTGCCATCGTCTAGGGGGAAGAACCTCAATGTCTCTATGGTGTCAGGTGCCATTAATGTGAGTGGCTTAGAAGCTCACATGCTTGGTATAAACCAACCCTCTTCTGGTATTATTTACAACACTACTGACCCTACTGGATCAAGCAATGCATAGTACCAATAGGTTTAGAATCCTGGTGGTAATTTTCTGGGCACTGTTCAAATCCCTTGCAACAACAAGGACAACTTTTGCAACAACTAGGGCAACCTTTGTTAACATAAGGGCAACCTTTTTTGCAGCAAGGGCTTTCCATGCAATAGCAAGGGCAGATCATCCTACAACAAGGTCACCTACAACAACCACAAGGTCAGTCCTTTAAACAGTTGTAGCAGGCCACGCAGCAGCAGATGCAATATACTCTGCATAACTCTCAACCCATACGCTTGCAGGGCCAACCACTGCAGCCCTAGGAACAAATTTTTCACTACAAGGTCAGCCCTTGCAATAGCAAAACCAACTCGGGCAGCAGCAACCCTTATATACATATCAACAGGGTCAACCCTTGCAGGGACAGGGTCAAGGTTAGATCTTGCAACAACAACTGTAGAATCCTCTTGTCTAAGGTTGACAGGTTCAAAATCCTGCCAGCCAAGGGCACCAAGTACAAAACCCGTACGTCCAAGGGAAACAAGTCTATCAACCTTATGCCCAAGGACTATAGGTCCAAAACCCCCTTTTTTGGGGACAATAGGCCTAATAGCCCTATGTTCTAGGACAATAGGTCCCATACCCATATTTCCAAGATCAACAAGCTCAACAGCCTGTTAACCCATATGTTGCCTATCAGCAACCTGTGATGGATAGTTTCAAGGTATTCAAGGTCCGAATCCTCCCTTTGGTCAAGGTAATCCGCAATGGGGGTAGCCTCAGATGCCATATGGCCAAAATCCCCCACTATGGGGCCAAACTCCTTACCAATAGGGATGGGATCCTCCCTATGGGCCCATTTATCAACCTCCCATGCCTTTTAACACTCAATTACCTTTCTTGGCTACACTTGAGTTTCTAGATGTATGGCATCTTATGAATTATCCCATTTTTCATTCGTCGTACTGGCCTCTAGTGCTATCCAAGATACTAAGTGATTGCCCAAAGTTCGATGGGAAAGATAAAGAAGATCCTCAAGCCCATGTGATGACATATCACCTCTAGTGCTCGTTGAACTCGTACATCGATGATTCCATTCATCTTCATCTTTTCCAACGAATCCTCATAGGTGCCACAACAAAATGGTACATGGAGCTACCTCGAAGTACTTTCCATGACATGAATTCATTAGCCATGGCTTTCCTCACACATTTTTAGCTGTCGGTTCATTATGAAACTGGCACCTATTTTCTCACATCACTTAAGTAAGACATTGTGACACACATCTCTGATCATATCCATGAATGGAGATGTAGACGTCACCTCATCAAGTTCGAGATAGATGATCAGTTGCTCACTGAATGGTTTACCAAATAATTCATAGCCCCAATTGCTCATGATATAGTTATGGTTGGATGCATCACTAAAGAGAAAGCCATTGCCCATGCCTAGTACTTGGATCTAGTATACTCTCAGTTTAGCACCTTATACAAGTTTTTACCCAATTCTCTGCAGCTATCATCCGATCCCGCAACATCATAGTCACCAGTTGTTTCTCCCGTTGATGGAGTTATTGGTTTAGTAACCCAGAATCCTGCTAAAATGTCTTCCAAATAGAAGTCGGTCTTGAATGCTGCTCCTAATATTTCATCTCAAAATCCACCAGGCCCTGCTAAAAACTCAGAGGTCTACACTATCCAGTCTACCACAGCGGACAAATCCTCGAAAGGCAAAGGCAAAGCTAAAGCTGATGCCCCGAAATAGGGTCCTCCCAAATTGTCTGCTAGAAAATCTTCGCAACAGAAACCTAAGTATCCCTACCTCATTTACGAGGAGGATCACTATACTAAGGATTGTCCACGATGATCCGAAGTTAGTTGCCTGCTCAAGGGGACCCCTGCTCTCCTTAAAGAGCCATTTTCATCTTTGCAAACTTAGATAGTAGAACAACCCTGATCTTCTTCCTCTGGCTCTCAAGTGTTCATGATGAGCACACCCATTAAAGTGGCTACCCAATCGAAATATTATCAAACTCTAGCTCTAGCAGATGGGAAAGGAAAAGAATATGCTCCTTCTTATTCCACCCTGAGTTCTGGCACTTTGCAAATCGAGCGCCCTAACCCTGATTCCACTACATGGCCACCCTCTTAAGGTGTGCTGCAGAAATGCTCGTATAATCCCAACGCTCAAGCCGCTCAACATTATAATATTGTTGTGGATTTGGCCCAAGAGCCGCCGGCCATATCGGCTCTTGAGGTGCTCTAAATCTATCCATCACAGTGGAAATATTTGTTGTTGAATATCGGCGGCATCGATCCCATTGATTCTAATTTCATCTATTTGATCAGGAGAACTTTGTTCCACGACTCCCTCATCAAATTTCCTTTCTTATTTAGGTAATCATTAATGAGAAGACCATCCACCACACTATCATAGATGAAGGTGCTTCCACCTGGATCATGTCAACTGCAGGTTGGAAGGCTATTGGTTCCCTGGACTGAAGCAGTCTCTGAACACTTTGGAAGCTTTTGATAGGCGCGATTCATGACCCTTCGATGTCTTACCTAACCTTTCCATCACCCTGGAAGGCAAGACAATGTAAGTCAAAGTACAGATTGTTGATGCCAATCTCAATTATAATTTTATACTCAGTTGAAGTTGGACTCATGCCATGCATATCATGGCCTCCTATTTGTTTCGCGTGATCTATTTTCCCCATAAATGGAATATTGTCATTGTCAATCAACTATCTTTCTTTTCTTCTTCCTCCTCGAATGGTAATGTTCCATATGTAAAGCACTCTGGTGCTCCCTATGAGAGTGTGGGGGCAAGTCTCTTCAAAGATTATGCCTTAATGGGAATTTCTCCACTCCCACCTCCTCATGTTGCCTCTGTCAACATGGTCTCAGTCAAATTTGATCCTTGGGTCATACTTGCACCAGATCTTGTTGATGCTTGGGGAAAGGTCATGCTGCTTAGTGTCGTTGAAGCCAATTATGTGGAAATTGCTTCAGCTTCAAACTCTGCGTCCTCGGTTAGTGATAGTAAGAAGAAAGGGAAGATTCGATTCCCCTGTAGGTTATGTGAAGGAGAGCATCTTCTTCACCTTTGTCCTCTTATGGATAAAGCTTCTAAAGTTTTGGAAAACCTTGCAGCTTCTCAACCCCAACTTCCAGTTGGTTATCAGAGGCTTTCTTCTAACCTCTCCCGATTGGTCAAGAGATTGACTTAGGTTCACCTCTTTCCCATCCTACTCTTCTTGAGTGTGACTCTCTTGTGTCTGTTCCCGACCAACCATCAGTCGAAAAGAGTGTTGACTTGGCTCCGCCTTCAATTTTTCACTCTGTTCCCGAAGAGGCTAGTGATGATCATACTGCTCATGTTCTCCTCATCTCCTAGATTCTCATGAATCGAAGAATGACCCTCTCGTCCCAGTTGTTTAGGAGAGTCCTTCTCCTATTCCCATACAGCATGGTGGCAATCATATGATACCACCGCCAAGTAGTTCTGTCATCTCTTTTGATTGGGGTCCATTGACTACTTTCTACCTCCCATCTTATGTTCCTTTCCAGATCACAGTACAAACCTATAATATGGTAGTACGTGGCACTATATTAGATGAAGGTGCATTTGTTAGCATCATGTCTTCTACTACTTGGCAAGCTTTTGGTTTCCCACAACTTGCGCCTGTCACTCAGGATCTGTTGGCCTTCAACAGAGGAACCAATCAACCCTTAAGGATCCTTCCAAAGTTCCCTATTACTTTGGGAGAAAAAACCATTTGTATAGGCGTGATGGTAGTCCAAGGTCCATTATATTTCAATCTTCTCCTTGGACGCAACTATGTTTATGTCATGGGAGCTCTTGTTTCTTCACTTTTTCATGTGGTTTATTTTTCGCACGAAGGGAGAATTGTGATTGTTGATAAACTGCCATTCATTGGTCACCAGGTGCCTCCTTTGCAACCATCATCCCCTATCGACTCTTGTTTGCAAGAAGTACCTTCCCCGCCACAGGTCAATTATGTGGCTACCCATTCTTTCTCCGCATCTACTGATGATCAAACACATGGTATTGTACATTATGTACTAGGGGCATGGGAACCAAATCTGTCTATGGTACCAATTGACATGTATTCCCCCCAGAGTGTGGTTCTTCCATCTAGTGAAGAACTCTTGGGAGCCATGTTCTTGTATGGTTCATGAACAAGGATGATGAGGATAGTTCCTAGTCTTGTGGCCACCAAATTAAGAAATGAGACAAGGGTCTCAAGGATAGTTCTTTTACTGTGTCAACCTCATTAAAAAATGAAGCAACTCCCTTTTCCAAATAGAGTATTTGATTAAGATCTTGTAAAATCCCAGTCGAGTCTTTCCTAGATCTCGAAAGTGAACCTTCATTCCATCCACCTAGTTGATTGAAATGAATCTTAAGGGGCATGTACCTCGATTGAGTCATTATGCCGGGGGCATGAAAACTTATAGCAAGCATCATTTTTCATTTCAAGCTTGTGTAAACATGAAATTGAATCCAAGGAGAGTTCTCCATGGTTCAAGCCTGTGTAAAAATGAACCCATGCCCAATTTACATCTCCTGATTGTTGTTTTTATCAGCTAAATGAGCCTTGATTGTTTCATTCCATCACCACCATCTCTTTGGCTGATCATTCTTTCACTTGGCTGTTTTTTCCTTTCCTGAGGGACTGCAACGATGGGTGGTTTATTAGCTAGCCTCTTGACCATTACATGTTTTGAACAGTTCCTCCGTTGCCAAAACCAGTTCCTACCCTTTATACCATTCATTCCTCTAGGTCAAGTCATGTTTCAGCTCTTTTCTCAACTCATTAAACTCATATGAAAATATTCCTGAGTATTTTTTTCCTTTTTGACTCGTTAAAGATAATTAAAATAGGGGGTCCACTTTCAGCCCCTTTCCGACCCTTTAAAAGCGAAAATATGGCCAAGTCCTGGTCGTTTTGAACTTGTTAACGGATGCAAAATGTCATGCGGAGAGTATAAGTTTTCCCTTTTTCCGGGATGGAAGGCACTATTTAGGAAAAAGGTACGCCTTCATTGAAATGGTCAAGCGGTTCTCTCAAGTATTGTTTTCTACCTTGTCAGGCTCAAGAGACACAAATGTATGAAAAGGGACCATGTGGAGTTTTCTTTTACATGTCTTTTTTAAACTCTCTAAACGTGGAAAAGATATCGAGTTACACCTTTGTCAGACTCGTTAAAGTATTAAACAACATCGAATTCATCACCATGACGAACATGAGCTTCTCCTTCCTAGGGCTCGTTAAACTTACTAGGTCTGATTCATCCGAAGGATGAAATTATAATGCAAGCATATGCTATCCCCTTCAATCTTGTGATTAAAAAATAATTGGGGTACTCACCAGAAATGGTTGGGGAAAGTTTGGAAATCTATCGAGTCATATCGACAACTTACTCTTGAACATGACACTCTTTGTTTCATGTCGGATTGGGACATCCTCCTCCTTTGCATCGTTGACCTTCTTGGGTTTGGGTTGTTCACTTTTTCCTTCCATTTGACCTCTGCCACATCATTATGACCACTGATCCCATGGATCCAAAAGATGCCAAATTTCCAGTTGCGTCGCTGATATGTTCAAGAGTTGTCCTTCTGTAGTTACAATTACCTCTATTTCTCTGTATCATCCAAAAACATTTTGCATCCTATCATCTCGCATCGATGATGTGGGATTCATTATGGCCCTCCTTCGACATGGTCTCTTTCCATCGACTTCAACTCATTATCCAGGAAGTTGACTGAGAGACTCCCTTCCATTACCTTAGAGCTTGCATGCCTCATGGCAAGTTCTTCGCACTCAATGACAAGTTCACATCATTGGCTTTTGATCGAGTGATTTCATCGGTGTTCAACTTTAGTTCCTGTATTCACATTTTGTGAATTGTGTTGATAGTACCTTGAGTTCCATTGTCGTTATTGGTGGTTTCTCTCACGCTTGTTAATAATTTACATTATTCACTGGTAATCAAGCGACCTTCTAGCATGTTTTATGTCAACACATCTATTCGCATGTTAGGATCTATACTTTGATCAGGTCATGTTGTAGCGCAAGACCCTAGACTCAGATCACAAAAGTCCAGGTTGCAAAGTGATGTGACATGGTTATGATGATATGCACGTCTCTATTAGATGGTTGGCTGCAATCAGACCATGAGTTATCATATGTTATCCTTCTCATTATTGGATGGCTACAACCATACCTTGGTTTCATTATGATCCTCTTTGATGGATGGTTGTGCCCAGACCTCGATCCATTGACATGATCATTCTCTAGATGGCTACGTCCATGCCACGATTCATGTATCATTTGACAAAGATCTTAGTTTATGTATATGTATCTATACTTTCTTGCAGGTTTTCTGATGACATACTAGTTCCCTGCAGTACTTTATAAAGAATTTCATCCCTCACTCCAGCTCAACCGTCATGCTTTAGGGGGCATCTGTTACAAAACATTTTGTCATTGTCCCTGTACTCCCAGTTCCTTGATCCTGGAGGACCTTTACAGTGAACCCCGCATTGTTATCGGGAATAGTGTCCAGTCGGAGCTGCTATTCCCACTAAGACTGGTAGCTATCTTAGAAACAAACAAGTAAAGACTACTTTCGCTTTCCTTTATGAAAAATAGATAAGAGTGGAACAAAGGACACCAACCTTAGTCTTGCGCTTGGTTCCTTGCCTGATTCCTCTCCTTCATGATAGATCTTTGTCGCTTCTCCTTCGTCTGCCCAGCTTACAGAGCACCTGTAGAATCAAAGCAGCATAATACTATCGAAGAACAGAGATCTATATTCATAAACAATACAGGACTAGATATGTATTAACCACACAAATGCATATATAATCAAACACACAAGAATATGGAGGGAAACTTGAATAGCTTTATTAATATCGAGAATAGCAAGAGGATTACAACCAATTGTTCTGACCCAGCATCATCCTCCAGCAAGAAAGCCCTTATTCGCCTCAAGTAAAGCTTAGATCACCCAACAGTATGAAGTTTCACAAAAAAACCAACAACACTTCTCTACAAGATACAAGATTCCAGCCTCTGGAACTCTGTGATGAGGGATCCATATATAGATTATTGTAGGGGGTTGAGTCATCTTCTGGGGTCTTGATTAGTGTCCTCTCTCTGATATTTCTTGATTCCACTTGGGGATTGATGATCTCTTACTCATCCCTGGTCGAAAACAGAGAGGCAAGTGTCAGAGGGGAAGCTTCTGGAAGATTCTATGATCTTCTACCTCACAAACTGTCTCTGCCATTTGTCCATTCTCACCCATTGCACCCTACAAAGGGGCCATCCAATATGCATCACACCCTTTACACTGGGAAGTGATATGCATCGCACCCTCTGCACTGGGTATTTAGTATGGTCCAGTTTTGACCATTTCTGAGCAGTTTTTAGTGGAGAACTTCTGGGAGATGATGTAATCAGCTGACCTTGTTCCTTTAGGTAGTGAAGCAACACTTTTAGGGACTTAGGAGCCCTCAGTTTATGGACATTTATGATTGGGGTTGTAGTGCCCAAAAATGTCTATAACACGCATGCTTTGCCTTCATGAAGAAGCTCCCATTATATCCCTTTTCATGAGAAGATCATTTCCCTTGTGCACCATTTCCCCTTAAACTTCTGTTTTGCTAGGTTACAAGATCGACACTAATGACCTTTGTCTACCCCATGTCGATGTGAAAAGGTTAGCACTATTCCTCACACCAATTAGTGTGACTGAGTTGTGTTCTAGTCGCAGTGATCCTGTTATGGAATATTATTTAAACTAGAGTCGAAGCTTCTAGCTCTAAAAGCTTTGTAATAGAAGTCTAGTAAATGGTTTGGTTGGATGGGGTCAAGGATGACAGTTTAGGCTCCTTTCCCCTATAATGATGGAACTACCTCAAGCGATAAGTCCTTCTCCCATGAGAAGAGGATCCATCTCCCATCCATATTTCCTATATAAACCTTCCTTCTTCCCAAGCACAGGCTAGTTAGAGTGTTGGATGAGAGTGAGTATTCTATTTTGATTAGACAAGCAAGCTATTACTAGTTGTATCCATCTATTGTGTGATGGAGTAGTGTGTTTGGTTTGGAGTGAAGTCTAAAGGGAAGAGCCTTTAAACTATTGTTGTTTGAAGTCATCATGGAATGCTAGAAAAAGTGTGTGGGAACTCGGTCTTGTCAGAGGAAGACTGTGACATCAAGATGAATGACTGTAATCTCTCTTTGGTATTAATATATGCAACTATCAATTTATTTCCTACATGTTTTGTAATATTAATATTCATGTCTTGATGCTTCTTGACACATTAAGTAGGTTGAATTGAAATTTGTCTATTATTATGTTTGTGTATTGTTATCATTTACTTGTTTCAGGAGCTTGAAGAAGGAAGCGAGAGATTGCTAGAGCAAGCAAGTGAGGACATGATCAAGCAGGATAAGCAACCAAGAGGTAGGTCCTCTTGATTGATTCTAACCTAAGGAGATCTTCCATAAAATGTATCTATTGTGGCTAGACCCATTATGCGGCTAGAGGAGTTCGTTCGTGTCCACAATTATAATTTTACTTCACCACACTCCCCTAGCCATGGGCTAATGTTTCCCTCTACCTCATCAAATACATTACTTGTGAGGGAAGGGCAAAAATTGTGTTCAATTACCACTTTCCATTGTTGAACCACCACCGGCATCAACAGCTGATCAATCTTCCCTACTTCTTGCTGGGAAACATTAGGCATATGGTCACGGCCATGAAAAAAGTTGTGCATCTAGAAACATGTGTTACCAACGATGGCCTTATCAAGCTCATTGTGTTGGATGCCTTGAGCCGCTAGGGCATGAATTGGGAATAATTCATGAGGAAGAAGGCCAGGACCACTCGCAGGAGGCAAACCAGGTCAGCTAAGGAAGCTCTAGCGTGACAAAGGAGCAGCCCTAGCCTTCAACAGTAAGGGTTAGTAATATGCCAGTTGACAAACCAATTGGTGACAAGTGACCGAAGTAGAGGATAAGGGTTAGCCAACACCCAGAGTCCCCATCCATGTCAAGGAAGAAAAAAGAAGTAGCAAAGCAGAAGGATGAGGAGCAGGCTCAGCTAGAGGAACCTTCTTCACCTGGTAAGAGTGAAACTCAATCCTTGTTGTTAAGAATTGAAAATTTAGAAGAATAAAATAGAGAGATAAGGGAACGACTAGCAGAGGGAAAGGCAGAGGAAATAGCCTTAGGGCTAGATACTTTGGCTGAGGCCGTGGACAGGGCTAGAAGGAGATATGCTCGAGGCACTATGTCCACAGCTTATGCTAAGAAGCTAGTTGAAGCAGGGTTTAAAGTTTGTGCAACAAACACCACCTTTAGGGAAACATAAACCAAAATCTAGGAAGATGACACACAAGAACCCATTGAGGACATTGTTGTTACACAAGAACCAACAATTGAGATGACATAGTCCCTAGGAAGTGATCGGGTAGTAGATACATAGGAGCCCTTGGCTGACACTGTTATTTCACTAGAAACATCAGTGGAGGCGGAAGTCAGCTAAGGAAAGGAAGGAGAAGCTAACATCCATGAGCCTATGGTCAACACTACTGTTAAGAACCAATAATGGAGATAGAAACCTACCTGGGGAAAAAGCGATACACAGAAGTCTGTGGATGACACTACTATTACACAAGAACCAATAGTGGGGATGGAAGCTGGTTAGAGAGATAAGGAAACTGTAACAAAATCATTTGATGAATTTGTTGTTACACAAGAACTAGCAGCCAAAGTGGAGCAGTTTCACCCTTAGGAGGTTGTTAGACCATTAATTGATAGTGCATGTGGGAGAACACTGGGTCCTGATGAAGGATGGTGTTCTGAAAAGATGTTGCTGTTACCAGAGCTACAGAAATGGAAGCAATAAGCACTCTCTCTACAAGAGGGGGTGATCTCACTCAAGGCACATAAAAGGATGATGGATTCCCATAGGGAGAAATGGCTAAAGGAAGAATGGGAGATAGAAGGGGAAGCATGAAGGCATAAGGAAGCTATGAAGAAGAAGGATGAACAACTATATCAACTAAATTGATAAGCATTGGACCTAATGATGACAAGACCAAGATCCATGACCTTGCCATAAACCTACTAGCATGTAGGTGGTCACCCCCATCGTATCCAGTGTTCCTTTGGGAACGTTATTATTTATTTCAATTAAAAGCAGTTTTTGAGAATAGGTCCAATTTGGGTTCTTCAACCTGTACTTTTCTTGATATTTTTCACTCCTGCGACTTTGATGACTAGAGCTTGTTGTGCGAGCTGTTTTTACATAATATCATGTGTGAATATGTCAGCACAAAGATGGTAGAAAGTGTCTTATCCTATATGGGAGATTTGCAGTTGCGAGCCTTCCTTTCATTTATGAGGAATCACATTGAGTGGAATTTGGTCATGAAATCAATAGAAGCTAATGAAGAGATAACAACAATGTGGGTTAGAGCTGAATGAGGCATCACGAACTCATGCATGAGTTTAAGCTATTCCTGAGCACTCCAGAGATCAGGGAAAAATCGACCATCTATAAGAAAAGGATTGTGAGGATCTGCCTCAACCTATATGCACAAATGAAAAGTCGAGTGCTAGCAGGATGTCTTAAATGCACCGAGGCTTGCAGCGTTGAGTTACAAAAAGGAGATCCTTTTGATTACAAGAAATTTTTGGTTGTTGTTACATGGATGCCTGAGTATGCTCATATTGTGCAGACATTGGGGCGTTCTGGATTGGACTCGGATTCAAATTTCCTTTGATTTGGTTTCCATTAGAGGAGTCTCAACCAAACTACCACCTATGTGACTATGAAGAGGAATCTTGGCCACGTGAGTTGATGGCCATTCAATGATATAGAGCTCCAGGTGAAGACACTACCGGTGCCTACAATTTCACAGACTTGCATTGGTGGTATAGTAGGAGAAGCTGAGATTCTGAATGGGGACATGCAGTTGCTTTAGTTGGGGGGAGATGTTGGGTGTAGTTTTTTACCTATTTTCTGCACATTATTTCCCCAATTTTTATCCTTTTGTCCTCCAGGCCTATGAATTTACATGATTAATTCCCCATTTTTCTCGCCTTTATAACCTATTCTACTATCATGTTAATTTTCCATATTTTACTAAATAATATGATGCTTTATTCCTTTTTGTGGCTAAATAAGAGAGTATTGAAGAAGTATTTTGGGATGCTCTTCTTCTTTTTAGGTGTTGCTCGCGAGAATAAAGTTATGGAGTAGACAGGTAGTGCAGATTAACTATATAGAAGGGTAGAATAGTTTGCTGTTACACCCTGAATGTTGTCACAGGTTGCTGTTACACATTGGATGCTGTTACAGGTTGTTGTTACACATTGGATGCTATTACATGATGTTGTTACACTACGTGTTGATACAAAATTCCGTTGTCACACCAAGGGTGCTGTCTCTAGTGATGTCATAACATCCCGAACCACTATTCACTTGCAGGATTTTGTTGCACCGAAGCAGGAAAATGTGGGTACTATTCCACATAACAGTTATCGGTAGTAGGAATTGTTTATTTCGGAAGCAACAAACCCAACCGGTTGCAATCATAACTAATGTATTTTTGTATTTACAATAGGTTGTAACTACTTTTATCTTTTATCAACATGAGAATCGTGAGATTCTCATGACTAATCTGTTTCTAATTTTGTGTATGTAATAACTATAAAGGAACTCAATTTTCTATCTACAAGGACACAACATATAGAAAAGTATTGTTACTCTGCTTATGTAACTTTGAGTTCATTTTTAATATTAATCAACATGGTGATGTTGTTACTTCTTTTCAGCTGATTCGTTAATTACTTTTGTGTTATTCCTGTGACCTACTGAGGAGGAAGGGCCCTCCTCTTTGGCATGGATTGTAGTGATAGAGGTAGTGTAAATTCTAGTTTAACTAATTTATTTATGGTTTCTCGTTGTTGCTGTACAAATTGTGGGTTACATTCATTGCTGTTTCGATTTACATTATGCTGTTACACTGAGTTAATCAACATAATGGTAGTAACCAACTGGAGTAGATATTAGTTCCTATGTGGTGCGCCTTTACTTTGATAGTTGCAAAGCGTGATTAATTTTGTAGAGTGTTTTTTATGTCTACATTAATGGTTTGATTCATCAATTTCATTCAACGACATCTTTTATTGTTTTCGACATTTTCTCATTCTTGGATGTAGAGTATAGGCACAGACAGTGCGAAATCCATTGAAACAACAAGACTTACCCTGGGTTGACAATTAAATATTGTAGTCTTGGTAAATTAGGATTGATTAAAACAAAACTACAGCTGTCGTAGGACTTGACCTTGACCTTGCAAAGGTTGACCCTATTGATATGAGTAAAAGGGTTGCCACTGCCTAGGTTGATCTTGTTGCTACATGGGCTGGCCTTGCTATTGTAAAGGTTGTCCTTGCAGCTGTAGAGGTTGACCTTGCGAAGGCATAGGTTGGGAAGATTGGTGAACAAACTGCGTCTACGGCTGCAAAGTTTGTTGCGGCTATTGCAAGGGTTGACCCTACGGTTGCTGCAGTTGTCCTTGCTGATGCAGGGTCTGCCCTTGCTACTGCAAAGATAGATGGACCTTGTAGTTGCCAAGGTTTCCCTTCTTGCTACAAGGGTTTCCCTTGCTGTGGCAAGGGTACTTGGATAGTTCTTGGAACAATACCTTGAAAGTTATCGAATTCGATTTGGCCATATCCGCTAGGCATGACAGATGGACCAGGCTGAACATAAGGTCTAGCTTGAGGGATGTAAGGTGGACTTACCATCGCTTGTGTACCATATGGAACATAAGGAGGTTGAAATGGACCCTGAGCCACATATGACTGTTGGTATTGGACGTTAGTTGACCCAAATGGACCAGAAGGGTTCAGCTGCTGGTATTGGACATTAATCGATCCTGAAGGGCTAGTAGGGTTTGGAATAGCATTGTAATAAGGCTGATTCATTCCAACCATGTGAGTTTGTGAGCCACTCACTTTGGTTGTGCCAGAAATCATGGAGATATTCATATCTTGCGCCCCAAGTGTTGGTACAAATTGTCCACTTACTGGAGGGGTCAAAGAACTTACAGAGACTTGACTCAAGACTGTCGGTTGAAATGACGAAACAAGCAGATTTGGAATGGTGGGTTGCACCATAATTGAAGTGATTGTAGTATGCACGATCTGTTGAGAGTTCAGGTTCTGAATGAATGGAACTGAGGTAGGTATAGAGCCAAACGACCAGATAGGGTTGTGATATAATGACGAAGCACTAGGACTACCCGATGCCAACTGAGCTAGAGAGGTATAACCATGTGGAAATGAAGGCCCACTATACTCAGGGTAAATGCTGTTCGGAATTCTTCCTATGTAAGGGAAACCTTCAGGAGGGAATTGATATCCATTTTCATCAACAACGTGAGGAGTGTGTGTAGTAGAAACCTCTGAGTGACCCAGAGAGGAGACTGGAATATCGCCTTCTGATTCCATGGGTGGAAACAAATGACGACGGGCAACTAAAGATGTCCGAGGGGATAATTCCAAAGGAATACTCGTTTGATTGTACGAACTGTGTGGATGTTGCAGTGATATCACAACATGATCGAACAAAGGATTAAGAGGGAGAAAAACTAGTCCTTACTGACCTTCAGGGGTCGGCGGACTCTCAAGAGTCTGGATAGGATTATCCAAAGATTCCAGGCCAGATTCCTAAGGTGACTCAGTATCTGTTGGAGGAGGACGAGATGAAAAAGGTTGAATACTTAGAATAATTACAAGTTCAACACCTTGATCCTCAAGTGAAAGCGGGAGTTTGGGAAGAGGCTCCTTAGATGATCTTTCAGATGGAGGAGTAGAAGAGGAACTGGGCAAACCTGATGGTTCTGCCACGATGACTTTGTCTCAAACAAAAAGAGAAAAGAGATTTATTTCAGGGATTCTTCAAAATTTATTAAAGGTATACTCACGATGTGGTCCAAAATAAGACTATTAGGATTGTGCTGTGATTGTGGGCAATGATTTTTTAAGACACTGAAACATACTAGTGCCTTTTCATATTTTAAGAGTCAACAAAAAGGCAAATATCACTATATCACTTTCAGTTTGAACAAGCTCAAAAGGAAAAGTGCTCGATGATATTTTAAATTTAAAGAGTCAAAAAGACCAAAATGACTGCTGAGGATAATCTAGGCAAAAGGATTACTAGGTAATCGTGAACTGTAGAATACCTCCTGGTGAACCGACAAGTACGGGAAGCCTTCCCCCTGAATGCTATGTTTGATGTATCACGCTTACAAGGTGATAGACTCAGCTTCTTGTGCATAAGGGATTGAAACAAGCATGAAATTCTAGTTTGTTGCATCATTATGCTACAATAGTCAGCATCATTAAAAACTAGGATTGCATTAGCATTTGAAAAAGAAAATAACTCTTTTTGGCTTTTGAAAGGACTATTAGAAATGTGCTTGTCGAGAAATTAGGAATTGGAATGCATTTTTCATTACTTTATTTTTTCGAAAAGTGAAATAGTGAAAGATCATTTTTCTTTCAATTGCTTGGTTTGTTTTCATTTTATTGCATAGTTTCTACCCTATCTAGTGTAGGAAATTCATCGAATTGAAAGGGTCTTGTCTCATTTAGTTGCATTTAAGGTTTTTTGAGTCGCATCGCTTAGACCTGAAAATTGAGACATAACTCAAGATAAACCTTAAAATGAACTCAATTAACCTAAGGCGCATTTGATATATAATGATCATACCTAGAAGGTATAGGCTAGAGATGTATTTCATCATCTTTAAACCTAGCGGCTGTCATTAGATTCGACATTAAATAGCGATAGTATGGATTTATGCTGCCTGTACCGTCGAGTATATAATGGGAGACCCCTCTAGGCTGCAATCCTTTATCCTTAGGAAGTCAAGTCGGCTGCCTTGCAAACATGATACACCAAACACAGTGTTCGGGGAGATTTCCTGCTCATACATCTTGGTTCGCCGAGAGGTATTCTACAGTTCACGGTTGCCTAGTAATCCTAATTACCTAGATCATCCAGAGTAGGTATTTGATCTTTTTGACTCATTAAACTTAAAATATCATTCGACCACTTGTCCTTTCAAGCTCATTTCCAATCGAAAGCGATAGAGTCATCTTTGTTGCTTTCTCGACTCTTAAAAAATGCAAGAGCACTAGTATTTTTATGCGTCTTAATAATTGATTTCCCACAATCCGATAACATCCTCTTAGTCTTTTCTAGACCAAATCGTGAGTTTCCCTTAAAGAACATTTTAAATCCTTGAATTTTATTATTCTGTCAACTAAGACAAGGTCATCGTGGCTAAACCATTTGGTTCACCTAGTTCCTCTTCCTCTCCTTCATTTGAAAGATTGCCTCAGAAGTTGTTTCTTAAGTTACCAGAATCACTCGAGGGCCAAGGTGCTAAACTTGGAATTGTTCTGAGCATTCAACCTTTTTCATCTCGTCCTTCGCCTATTTTAGATATTGGGTCATCTGCTGATCTTGGCCTGGAATATTCGGACAATCTCGTTCAAACTCCTAAGAATTCCCTGACCACTGATGGTAAGCTTGGACTAGTTATCTATCCTCTGAATCCTTTGTTTTACCCTGTTCTGATATCACTGAAGTGTCCTTACAGTTCGTATGATTAGTTGGGTGTTCCTTTGAAATTATCCCCTCTTACTTCTTCAAATGCTCGTCGTCGTTTGTTCTTGGATATGGAAACTGAAGGCGATGCTCTAGTCACCTCTCCAGAAGAGTTAGAAGTTTCTACTCCACACACTGTCGAAGAGGAAGAACATCCTTTTCCTCCTAAATGTTTCCCCTATATAGGTGGTATTCTCGCCAGTGTGCCATCAAATTATGTGTCTTTGGCACAGTCGGTTCCAGGTACACCTAGTGCCTCATCACTTTACCATAACCCTGTTTGGGTATCACATACCATGCCTACTTCAGGTCCGTTTGTTGTGAACTTGACCTCCCAACACGCTGTTACCTCAGTCCCAATGCAACCCATCATTCTGAACCTCCATGTATCGTTAGTCCCAATCACCCATCTGGTTCAACTGACGGTCTCAAGGAATGTCTCTGTCAGTTCCTCCATCCATCTGGTTAGTGGCCAAGCTATGCCACCACCTGGGGGGAAAAACCTAATGTTTCTATGGTGTCAAGTGCCACCAATGTGAGTGTCTCACAAGCTCACATGCTTGGTATGAACCACTGTTCTCTTGGTGTTATTCACAACCCTACTTATCCTACTGGGTCAAGCAATGTCCAGTACCAACAGGTTCAAAATCGCGTTGGTCCGTCTGGGTCGAGTAATGTCCAGTATCAACAACCATATGAGGCTCAGGTCTAATACCAAACTCCTTATGTTCCACATGGTTCTCAAGGAATGGTTAATCAATCTTATACCCTTTAGTCTAGGCAGTACATTCAACATGCATTATCCACTTTCAAGAGTGGTAGTAAGGTTTTATTTCTGAGACAAAAGGATATCAAATAGGCTCATTCTTCTCATTTTTCCCCCACCATTTCTGGCAAGTACCTCTTTATTTTTTACAAGCTTGAGGAGGATAACATATTCTTGTTTGTAAGCTCATCCTTCGGATGAGTCCAACTTAGTTTTTGATTCGAACCCTAAGAAGGAGTGGTCCGTTCCTGTTTGTAATAGAACAGGTCCTTTACTGTGAAATTTTAACGAGTCCAGTATAGGAGAAACTCGGTGTTTTTCATATTTAGAGAGTCTGAAAAACTTAGAAGACTCCAGATTGGACTTTTTCGTAAATTTGTGTCTCCTAAGCCCGAAAAAGTATAAAATAATACCTAGGAGAACCGCTTGATCTTGCGACCAAGGATATTTTCATAGTTAGTGTCTTTGACCTGAAAAGTAAAAAGCGATCAAGGACACGTCGTTTTATTTCCAATATCGAATTTGAAACGACAAAAATCCGGCAATCTTTTCTTGTTTTTACGGTCAGAAAAGGGCTATAAGGGGACCGTCTTTTAATTCCGTTTTAACGAGTGTAAAAGAAACACTCGGCAATCTTTTCATTTTTTAGGAGTCAGAAAAGGGCTTAAAAGATGACTCTGATGTTTAGTTCGTGAAAAATGACAAGTTTCCTTGAAAGTCCCTTTGTCCTGCACAAAAGCGAAACATTACTCATACCTGTTTAAGATGGGCAAAAATGCATTAAAATGACTTTCCATGGTGAAAAATAAACAAAAATAGCATTTATTTATCAAAAAACCTATAAAAAGACCTTTTACCATGTCATTTTTACCATTTTATTGTTGAGGTTGAGAAAAGAGCTTTTGGCAAGAAACTTCTCGTGCGGATTGCGGAAAATCAGACCGTCGGAATCGAACGCCGTCACCTCCAGGTAATCCACAACATCTTCCTCTTCAATTTCATCCATTTAGAATTTAGTTTTAAGTTTTAGTTTGATTTTTTGGAGGCATAGGGGTTTTGGGATGTGCTCCTCGGGGTACGCAGGTGGCCCATGGGTAACCTGCGTACCCCGACCTTTTTCTTTAAAGAAAAAAGGGTCAGGGTACGCAACCTACCTTCAGACCAGGTGCATACCCACGCTCTGTTTCTGAAGGCGGGGTGCGTACCCCGTGTAAAGCGCATCCCCAAACTCAAACTTCCAAATCAACCATAAAAATTTGATTTTAAGTTTTCTAAGACTCATTTCCTGGTGTGTAGGATACCCACCATGTTGGATTGGCGTGAAAGAAACCATGAAGACGTTGATTCGGCCGCGTTGAATCATCAACCTACCATCGATGCATTGCGAGCATGCGGCTTGTATAAATACTGGGTCATACTTGGGATGAGGGCCCAGGTGCCATTTCTGGAGTGGCTGGTCGAGAGGTGGAACATTCAGGATCAATCTTTTTACATTGGAGACCATTAGCTCGAGATAGAGGCCTCCGATATATACTTTCTCACTGGTTTGCCCAACAGAGGTGAACACCTTTCTCTATTCGGGACTAGGCCGGGTGGCCAATCCCTTGCTAGCCTCCGGCTAAAGTGGTGTAACAACCAAAACCAGGAGAAGGGGATTGAGATCCAGTTCATATCCCGTCCTGAACTTATGGTGATAGCGTTCACTGTTACCAGACTCTGCGGCGTAGCCACTTTACACATGGCCACCGGATCCTAGATGCGGATGGCAATAGACTGCTACCAGGGCACCATTTTCAACTAGTGTGATACTGTACTGGCCAACCTGAAGGGCCAGTTGACTAGGGCGAAGGACGGACGATCAAAGACCTTTGGATATGGGGCTTTGGTCGTAAGCTTCGCCTTAGAGAGAGTTCCTATGTTGATCCCACAGCAGCTCACAGTTGGGGTTGCGGCTCCTCGGGAGCCTAAGATGACGAGATGGGTCGCGGTTATGGCCCGGCATCCAGACAAGGGAGAGAAGGTCGTTCACTTTCCTGAGGCCTGTTTTGACTGGTTCAAGGACCAAGTCTTCTCTATTCAGGATTTTCCTTATTCCAGGATAGATTTTCGAGGTGACACGGACATGGTTCTTCCACAGGGAGAACAATGGGATGACAGGGGTATATTTACTTTTCACAGTTTGTTTTTATCTATGTTTTTGTATTTTTAGACATCGTTTTCAAAACTGATAGTAAAATTTGTCAAAATGTAGACGTGGGCCCATAGCGTCCAGCCAATCTCCAGGCTTTCGAGCGAAGACATCCAGTTGCACCGCTACCAGCCCCTCAAGATGCAGCTGCAGAGACGCTAGTCGAGTTGGAGCAGGATTTGGAGCGTCTCACGGCAGACATACCAGAGACGTCCATTGACGATATTCCTATCAGACTTCAGCGTTATGTAGTTGCGGTCCCAGGAACTTTTAGGAGGTTCTTATGTAGAGTAGCACGTGCACTGGTATCTTATAGAGATCACCACCAGTGATTGGATGATCACTTTGTAGACTTATGTCACATTTTGATTTTTTGTACTTATCATTTTTGCCGATCATAAGGTGTTTCTCAACCTATGATCGAGGACGATGTATATTTTTGACACTATCTATATATATATCATTTTACCGGCTTACCTTGTTCACATGTATGATGAAATGTTTTTAAATTTACAATTTATCTCAAATGTCTATCTAATACTCGAGAAGCAATTGCATCTGCTAATGTATTTAGAGACCTTGGAATATGTTGATATTCAATGTAATCAAACTCACGTTCCAAAAGACGCACTCTCAAAAACAACCTTAATAACACAAGATTTCTAATGGCATAAAATCGATTAAGCTGTAATACAACAAGTTCCGAATCCAACCTCACAATCAAACGTCGAATCCCGAATGAAATAGATTCAGACAATAACTCAATCACTGCACTGTATTCTGCAATGTTGTTTGTTGTTTTACCGAGGCTTACCCCATGCATAGAAACTAACTCGTCAGAGGGCGAATAATAACCCAGGCTGCGAAAGAGACATTCCGTGTATTACGACAAGCGCCATCAGCGAATCCAATGTATGTTTGGAGAGGTGTCGACATCTGAAATATCAAGAGTAAAATCAAGATAAATCAGAAAAATGACCAAAAAGCACACTCTCTAAGCTAAGCACACTGTCTAAACTAACAAAAAATACGTAAGCTAGAAAGAAGACCTAACTAGAAAGAAGACCTATCTAGGAAGATAAATCTAATTTAATGCTAACCTAACGATTCTCCATATCCCAAACTTAAGCATAATACCTCTTCAGGTAGAGCCCATTTCTAGGCTTACCCAAAGAGTCCCCATCAAAATCAACTAGCTCATATGCCCCCTTTGCTAGCTTTCGCTTGACAATGTAGGGCCCATG
>APFE031255460.1:138997-215246 GCA_000404065.3 Pinus taeda | reverse complement strand
AAAGAGGTTTTATTTAAGTGAATCTATGGGCCAAATACCATATTTGTAAAAGAGGTATGGTAAATTAATAAAAATATAAATAAACGAGAGGTATGGTAAACAAATAAAACATTTTTTTATATTTACTCCATAAGTCACCTTATATTTACTAACACTCAAAAAATGTGTTATATTTAGGCGAAACCTATGGGAAAAATACTATGGGACAAATACCATGCACTAGATTGTTATTAATACCATGCAAAAAAACATTATTAACCCTAATATTAGTATTAATAAAAATAAAAATGGCACATGGTATTCACCAAAAAGGCACATGGTATTGACTCATGGTATTCACCTGGAATGTAGCGTAAATGGGGGAACTAAACCAGCATAGATCCATCTTTACTCTGGATCTACTAACCCCCGAGAGGGATCAAATATTTGATCCCTCTCGGGAGTGGTGGATCAAGAGTAAAAATGGATGTTGTAAGAGTAAAAATGGATGTTGTCATTTAATGTATGTTAAACGTTTTAGCTTGGTTAAAATAAAAAATAAAATAAAAGTCAACTATTAATTTTATTAATTTTTATAAATTACTAATAGTAATTTTTAAGCTCCAGGTTTATGATAACCGATGGTAATACCATGGTATTCATGTGAGAATAGACTATTTAAAGGGGAAATTTTATCATCTTAGATCCATCTTAATTCTGGGTCTACCAAGTGCTCAGAAGGATAAATAGATTTCATCCCCCTAAGAGTGGTAGATGTGGAGTTAAGATGGATATAGGTTGGTTTTTATGATAATGAAGATATTAATAGACTTAGGAAATTATATTGTAAAAACATCTTAAGGTGAATGGTTAAAGCATAGACATTGGACAAGTATATTTGTATACTTCTATTTTAAACTGAAACAAATCCAGGGCTAAAAGGAATGGATTGATTGCACTAGTCATTCTTCTATAACTTTCCAACATATGCTGGAGTAAAAATATTGTAATTTGGGTAATTTTTCTAATTGAAAATGGGAACATACTTGTGTGTTGGTAGGGTGGTTACGAGGTCCATAGAAGTGGAGTAAACATATTGTAATTTGGGTAATTTTTCTAATTGCAAATAGGAACATAATTGTGTATTGGTAGGGTGGTTATGAGGTCCCTAGACATGATGAATTTGAATTTTTCTTAGTTTTATATATAGTATTAGGTTTTTTCTCATGCTTTCTGTGAATGGCACGGGTGAATTTTATCTTACACCCAATAGGTTATCGATATGTAATTTTGGTAATTTTGATTTCAAAAGATATTTTAAAGAAATGCAATGATTTCATTTGTGTATTCAATAAACACAAGATTTTATAATTGAGTAAAATATTCGCCATGCCTGGTGAGAGATTCGCCAAAAAATTATTTATATATATCATATTATTGATAAAATCGCCTTCCATTTTTCCTATATACCATGGAGATTCGCCCATTTATTATACATGTAAATTTAGGGGGGTTTCTTAAAATTTTCCCTGCTTGGACAGTACCCCAACAGAGTCACTTCAGGAGCACAAGCCTTGGTTTATTACCAGCGACTGTGGATAGTACCTTGATGAAGTCGCTTGCTTCACCTCCCTACACAGGAAGCCTTTCTGTTATTTCACCCTTTATTTATTTATTTAATAGGACTATGCATCAACACTTATTATTTTCAATGGACAAAAGAGGGATCCCAAATTGTTGTGAGCAAGGGAAGTTTATCCCTCAAATAATTATTCTAAGACCTCTGACATTGGTTTTCTCACTTTAGATTTTCCCCTTATCCTTTCTCTAATAGATTGGACAAGAATTAACACATAGGTAGATTTACACCAAGTTTAGTAGTTTATACACCAACATAGGTGAGGATCTAATAGGTTCCCTCAAGGTTCTCCTATTTGATGAATTGTATTTTCCATCGGGCCTTAGATCAACCTATGGAATTTTCCCAAACAAGGAAGGAGACCAAACATATAGCCAAGCATTGTGGTTGTCACACTCTTACACTACAACGTCCTTTGGGCCATGCACTTTTACACATAGGTCTCATTAAGAAAATAGGCAAGAAAAGACATACACAACCAAAAGAAAAAACAAGAGATAAAGTAAATGGAGACTAAAGCCAAAAATAAAATAGATGCATATACTAGATGGAGAGTAGGAAATAAGGTGGATGTAATGCAAAGGAAACTGAATGGAACTAAGCCTACTCCTTAACTTATCATCTAGAAGGTCAGGGATAAGTGTAATGATATTTCCAAAGAAGCCACCATGATTGGTCCTACCCTGTAATCACAAATATATGTGCAATGAAAATAAAAATATAATAATGTGTGAAAGAAAAGATAAAACTTGAAAATCTTGCAAATATAATAGAAGGTATTTACTAAAGAAAGAAAGATGTGTCATATTACTTAACTTTACCCAGACTGCCACCTTACCTTTTTGATAAAAATCATAAGCATACAAACCTTGATGAATCCTTGTGAATGTACCTACACTCTTATTATCTTCCTTAGAAAACATCTGGAGAGATCAAAACATTCTTTTAGCAAAAGGGCTTGCCAAGTAATATGCTTCTAATTAATGATAGATTGGATCATGAAATTTAAAACATTCCTCTTGATAATCCTGAAACCCTTGAAAGAAATAATTTTCAATTAATGGTGTGGACTTAGTATGTGAATATTGCGAGGGAAAATAAACCTGATCATATTCAGAAAGCTTGTCAAGATAGTGAGGACCTGACATAACCATTAGCGGAGGTTAAAGTGCGTCAACTACTTGACAAGAATCTAAAAATTGAGAAGATAGACCATAAAGATCACTTGATGTAAAACGATTGGAAAATGATTAATTGGATTACAGTTGTTGGAACAAGAACCATGATCAAATGGACTGATTAAAGAACAACACCCTTGATCAGTAAACAACAAGAATAAATAAATTTGAACAACTTGGTGAATTCTTCAAACAAAAGAATCATATTCCTCATATGTTGAATGTGGCAAACCATTTTCTTCTAACTGGTGACAAACTAGACTGGCATCATAATCATTCAAAGAGTAAAAAATGAATCCCGGTATGGAAAACAAATGAAACCAGTCAAGATGTAATGGGTGAAAAAGAGGAACTTTATTTAGAAAATAACATAAGCATTCACTAACACTCAAGAGGAGATTTGGTAGCATTATAACATTCACAAGAAGGACTAGGAGATGATTATTCTTAAAAGTATATGATAGGTATGGATCTTTTGGTCGATGATTATATTTAAAATTATCAGCTTCATGGCTTTGTATATTCATGGAAGGTATACACTCCAAACCGAAGTTAGATTCAAGAAATTTACATGAAGATAAGTTGACTAAAACAAAATTTTCAATCTGATCAAAAACTGAATCTTGAAAGTCAGACAAGCTATGTTTTAAATACCAAACATCTTTCAAGAAAGGATTTATATCCAATGAGACCATGCAAAGAAAATCATTTTGTGAGAAAGTCCAAATCTAACTTATTTCAGGGATCTTACCAAAGTTGCAAGAACTTGACATAACCATCAACAGGAGTTGAAGTGCTTAGACTCCCTGATGAGTCCCTAAACATTTAGGTATTATAGGATTGCAATTTGAGGATTGAATGAGATCATGCATGATGTATGGAGAACTACCATTAGTAATTTCAACTAGATCACTACTATCCAAATGGAAACCATCTACATCACAGATTTGGTCAAAATTTACATTTTAAACAAACAAATTACCTAAGTAAAAATATTATTCTAACTACACATCTAAAGATGGATAAACTAGACAATTCTCATAAGTAACCTGGATAGAAGAATTTTCTTCATGTAAAATTAGAATTGATAAGGGATGGAATGGATATTTGATAAGTTTCTTACCTTCTTCTTCATCATGGATGTCCTCACTTCCTTGTGACATTTCAGATTTTTTCTTATTGGGTAGGAGTTCCATGGAGCAATACATATAAGTAGTAAGACACAGGGAACAAGGGGTTGAAGAAGAAGCTTCCATGAGAGAAATTTATTTAACCAGATTAGATTCTAAATATTCCAAATTAAAATATTCTTAAGAAACCAAATGATCAATTAGTGTACTTGAGAAATCATCATCACATAAAATAATAAAATCATCATCATAAGAATGACGATTGTCCAAGATTTTAGATTGATTAGGAAAATTAATTTCATTAGATTCATTACCGATATTCTTGGATTCAAAATCAACCAAGGATGGAAGAACATTTTGCTGACATGAAGGATTTTGAAAAATGGAGTAAAGATCAAGAGAATCCTCACCTTCCTGCTCTTCTACCTGTGAAAAATTACTACCTTGCATCTGATCACTGTTTAGAGAATCTATAGAAGGAGACTGATCAAGTGGATCAAGGGACAAGGGGTTATGAGAATGAGAAGATAGAGGATAAAAAGAGTCTAAATAATATTCAAGACTAGAGTTATGATTATAAATACCATCTTTGGTAATGAAAATATTAATCTCCACGATAGGCTTCATGGACCATTCCAAGTTTTCCTCCATTGGATCCAAATTATGAACAACAAAAGAAGATTGAGAAGATGGATTAGAAATTTAAACTGTAGTTTTCCCAACTTGAACATCATCACAGGGAGGCACCCAAATTGTTACTATAAAAGGAGGAGAACAAGGACCAAAAGGATTAGTAGTTTCCTCATCTAAAATTAGAGGTGTCTCATGATTTACAAGAGTGGAGAAAGTAGAAACATCATGGGGTTCAGGTTCACCATGCAAAGAGATATGAACCAAACGCTCAAAATTTTGTTTCAATAAATCCAAATTTGTATCTTCTTTAGGAAATTCACAACAAAGGTGAAGGAACCGATCAAAGAGATACTCAATTGATTCATTAGGCTTCATTACTTATTGATTAATTCTTTTAAGAACATCCTGGTAATCATACTTATTGAAGGCTTGATAAAGCTCCACAAGGAAATGATGAAAATAATGGAAGGAAGAAAATGGTAAGGTATGAAGCCATCGATTAACATGACCTTAAAGGGTGAGGAAGAAAAGAAAACAAGAAAAATCTTCATCATAAATTTTGTAAGATTCAAAAAATTTAAGAAAATCATAAATGTGCTTGGTTCATCGAGAATTGAAAATTGAAAAATGGATAAAATAGATAAACACCCTGGGAGTATGATTAGAGAATGAACCATTAAAGTTAATATATTCATAATAGATGCAATGGGCATAGCTTTTCATCTGGCCCTCCCTCTAGTGCCAAAATGATGACAGTGTTGGATCACCCAACATATGGGGATATCCCCGATATAAGGTACCAACTATACCTCACCTTGTTTGGTGTACAAGTCCCATCTGGAATACAACCTGAATGTCATTTTACTTAAATATATGTGTTTTATTTAACTTTCAGTATGAGGTAGAAGTACAATTGTCCTTTTGAATGAGAAATCTAGTATGTCTTGTGAATGTTTGATTACCAATATATCAAGGTTCTTCTATTGCGGGAGGAAAATTAGGTGAGCTTCTCAAGAGAGAACCATAGTACTCCCCTAATGGAGACACATGTGAGAGAAAAAGGTTCATCTAACATTAAACAAAATAGTTCACAAGGATGCAACAATCATTATAAGCATAACAACACATTTCCAACAAGGAGCATCAAAATAACCGAAATAGTTCAATTAATCTAGTACTTAATGAAAGAAAACAAGAACCATAAACATTTAAAGAATAGTCTTAGAAATATTCACAATCTATGTGTGAAAACATGTTGGCCTTGGAAAGATTTAATATTAATCAAAAGTCCCAAGATACATAAACCAATGAACACCACTAGCAACAATAGTGGAGCGTTAGAGCCACTACTTGCTCCCCAAATTTACTAACTTTGTCTCTCTAATACCTTATGGGAGAAGCCAAGGTAAAAATTGATTTACATGAGGAATAAGGATATATTTATAACTTTGGGAATGACCTTCCATGAATTCATCGCTCTTTTGAAAATACTTTTGGAATTACGTATAACTTTTGATATTACATGTAATTTGGACTTTCGCAACTCTCTATTTCATACATGACACTTGGACTTCCACCTATTTTTATTTTACAATGATTACAATAATACATCATGACTTCCACATAATCATATGATAAGACTTGACATGTCACTATCTTTAATGACTAGACCTAATAATGATTGATGACATGGAATTTGTCCAATGGTGACATGGCTTCCACTTGTTTCTTCATTTATTCATGTAGCTTCAATTCATTGATGTCCTCACCCTCCAAAGGGTCTTTGATCAAATGGAGTCTTCAGGGTGATTTGAAAATCAAGCTTCATTTGTGTTCTTTGTTCTTTCAATGCTTCCTTTTTTTGTTCTCTTTGATCGATACTTCTCATGTGTGCTTTCCATGTTGTTTCTGGAATACATGTATCTGTAATCACTCATGAAAAGAAACTATTAGCATGAAAAATCTACTAGTCTACCATATTTAATCCAAATATTATATTCATGCCTTTTCAATGCACTTAAAAGGGGAAAATGGAGCTTCTAGGCATATGGGCACACTTTGAAAGGATGAAGGGATGAAGGGGAAAGGCTTTGAGGCTTCAGAATCTACTCATGCACTCAACAGAGGGAGAAAATTAAGGTAGGGCATATGTCACAAGTACAAAGGATGAAGGGGAAGGTTAGGATGGGGCATTACTTCGGGTCAAAGGAGTGCTCTCAAGGAGGGGTTATTCCTTCAAGTCGAAGGAGTGCTCTCAAGGAGGGAACATTCCTTCGAGTCGAAGGAGTTCTCTCAAAGAGCATGCATTCCTTCGATTTGAAGGAGTGCTCCCAAGGAGGGTGCATCCTTTAGGTAAAAATAGTGTGCTCACAATAAACAAATGAGGGCATATGGCACAAATCCAAACACTGAAGGGTGAAGCTTTGTGCCTTCGAAGTGTTCTCATGCACTCAAGAGACCAAAGAGGGTGCATGACACAAGTCTGAAGGCCAAAGGATGAAACTTTGTGCCTTGAAAGTGTGCTCATGTGCTCAAAGGGTTGAGAGGGTGCATGAAACATTGTGGAAGGCTGAAGGGTGGAGCTTAAGGCCTTCAAGGTGCACTCATGCACTTAAGGAGGGTGCATTCCTTTGATTTGATGGAGTGCTCCCAAGGAGGTCGCATTCCTTCAAGTCAAAGGAGTGCTCCAAAGGATGACACATTCCTTCAGGTCAAAGGAGTGCACTCAAGGAGGGCGCACTTATTCGAGTCAAAGATTTTAGTTAAGGAAGACTTAGTTTTTCAATAGGGTGCAGTTAGAAACAAGGAAGAGGAAGGTGCTTAACGAGTGCACTCAATGCTTTTGAAGGGTGTAGGGTGCACTTCCAAAAACTAAAGGATTCCTGATCAAGGTTTCAGAGTGTGCTCATGTTCTCTTTGCTTCAATGGGTTTTCTTTGAAACCAAAATTTCTCTAAGTCTAGGAGATGGGACAAGGGATGATCATGATGAGTTTAAATGTAAAACCATGTGTAACTCATACCAACTCATCGCGAAAACTTAGAAAAACTTGAAAATGTTAAATATACATCAAAACACCACTTCAAATACATTCCCCGAGTACTACAAACAAAGTGTGTGTGACTGCAATTCAATTGTATCGTTTTACAAAAAAAAAATGTTGCGATCATGAAATAAACCTAAATATGTTCTAATCAATGCAATGACACTTGAAACCACTCAAGTACACTTGAAACACATAGAATAGCACAAGACTACATTTTATGATCAAGGTGACACCTTAGACAAGACAATGATAGTAGGCTCTAAAATTTGAATGTAGTGAAATTTTTAGAGGGTGATGTAGCAATGACAATAGGACCCACCCACGAGTCCTCATTCCTTATTTTGTAATTTGTATATATGCTATATGATATTTCGAGTGTTCTTTGTTGATTTTCCATTTTCTCTCTATTGGGGTTATCAACCCTAATCTTAGGGGATTTTTATTGCAACAGATTGGAGACCATACTAGGGAAAATACTCTTTAAGCATTTTTCCTAAGTGTTGTATCCTTGATTTGAGTGATAAGTCAGTTTCTTGTTTTGTTTCAGAATATCTAGATCACTTTTTGGATTTATCCTTCTAACATGATCCATTAAATCTTGGTTTTTATTTTACTTTTTTAGGTTTTTGCACAAAAGTTTGTTTTTCATTTATTAAAGTCATGTATGTAAGATTGTTGATTATTTTCAAATCATGCATACAAAAATTCCTTTGGAAACAATCACATGTACACACATTGTGCTAAAAGAATGTTCATGTAAAATCCTGAAGGTGGAAGAATCTCCACTCTTCTTTTTCCCAAGAAGCAGCTTGGAAAGGTTTGTTTGTGATCCATTGTGTTGTTATGATTATGAGATTTCTGAAATTGAAATTATTCTTGTATACTTGTTTGGTTTATGTTAATGTTGTCTTATATCAACCTAGGGCTTCTTGTTGTGCAAGTGTATTAGGGTTTGGCTTGGATCTATGGACTTAGTTTCCAAGGTTTTTATTGCTTCAAGCCTTGTTGGAAATCTCATGTTGTTGTTTATTTGGAAATATTTGATTCCTCTTCTTCCCTTTTCACTTATTGTATACTCATATGTAAAAATGTTGTGTTTTCTTTGCTTTTTTTTATTATTAAAGTTTTCTTTGCACTTTTTAAGAAAATAAAAAAACAGAAAAATTGATTGCTTTATGTGTTTTTTGCCTTCATTTTAATTCATTGTTTCTTATATTCAAAAATGAAAATAAAAAATCTATAGGCATTCATCACATTTGCATTTTGTTTTACATAAGGTTTCTTTCTTCCCCTTCTTTGCTTTGTTTCTTTCCTAGAAAAATTCAAGAAAAAATAGATAATTTTCTTTAGTAGGTCTTTTTGTTTACTTGTTTGCTTCCTTGCATTCATATTTGAGAAAATGAAAATCATTTGAGTGTGTTTCCTTTTGTTTTTGCATTTGATAGTAGTTCACTTTTCTTATTTGTTTGTAGGTCATCTTTTAGATGCTTTTTCCTAGTCTGTTTGTGAAAATTTTCCCCAAACATGAGTTTATATACTATTTTCCTTGAGACAAAGCGCATATAAAAACACATAAGTTGCACAAAATTCCAAAACATCTATAATTTTCCAAAAGTGGTATGGCTAGAAACATCACCCCTAAAAAATGGAAACATTGCCCAAAACGTTGGGAAAAATGTCATGTGTGTGTGTGTGTTACATGCAAGTTGGTAACACATTATCTTCCAATAAAAGAAAAATGAGACACCTAAATGACATTTATAAGGTAAACCAAGTCTATATTAACTCTCATCAATGATTACATGATGCAAATATCCAAAATTATCCTTTATAGATGAGGTTATATGTGGTAAAACCAATAGAAAACATGAAATAAAGACAAATATTCACTACATATTAGTAATCATAGCAATACTCATTCTCTTAAAAAATAAAAATAAAAATAATCCTATTCAACAAAAGATCCAATTTTACTAGTACTTCCAGTTCCACTTCCATCACCACTAATCTCAAGAGAAATAAGAGAGAGCTCTATGTGTAATTTGTTTTTAATGAAATCAGCTTAGAAGTGAAATAAAATTTACATAAATTGTTTAATTAAGCGTTTTTGGGTTGTAAGGGGACCCACGCCCTTCTTTTCCACTTGAGCAGGCCCAAAACAACCACTTAATTCACTGAAACATCATATTGCCTAAGATGGCCCTAAAATGTTGTTGGTCATATTGTATGGTGTTTCAGAATCACAAAACATGTTCCAGGGAAGTTTCAACATTTCAAAACATTTTTAGTACTAGTACACTACTTAGGAAAGTGTTTCATGCAACATAGATACACACTATCAAAAAGTGTGTATGCTTGCGGATTGCCTTCCCACGGGTTATGTGGGCTAGTTCTGTGGGAATTTTTTGTTATTTTGGTCATTTTTTTCCCTATGTCGGGATGTATATTTTTATTAACTTCATAATAGTTGTGTATATACACGTGTTTCCTTCATAATAAGAGTGTATGCACATATGTTGCACTCATGAGGTTTGTGTATACCTCCTAAAGTAATGTTTTTCATAATTTTTTTTGTTTTCTTGAATGGAATGATATAATTCAAGTTAATTCTTATTTTTTTACATTAGGTTCATTCATGCATCCTACTAGGCTTATGTTACTTTTCTTGCAATTTAGGTAAGAATTGTTCATGCTTTATGGTTACTTGAAACTTAGTTCATTGAAGGATAAGTGTGAAGATTTTTTTTGCTAGTGTTATTATAAGTTTATTTCTTTAAAAGTATCCAAATATCATAATTTTCATGTCCATCACCTTGAGTAAAAAACAAACACTTAAAATAAATGCTTAACTTAAAATCATCAAACTTTTTTTTTTTAATAGCAAACCAACTAGTCTAGGTGATCTAGTGCTTTGGAATAGGTGTATGGAGAGTAATATTTCCAAGACCAGTAAAAAAAATGTATAACTTCATTAAAGATTGGAAGTATAGTATTGTATGGGTTGTTGGGGAAACTCTTCTTACAAAGGAGTCAAACACTAGGTTGTGAAAGGATAAGGAAGGAGAGATAATCCCTCTCTTACTTGTTTGAACACCTTCCTAGGCAGTCCCCCTAAACATCTGTTTATAAATTGGTAGCTTAGTTACCTTTATTAGGGATCAACTAGGTGACTATAGGGGGAATAACTACGGTATCCAAGGAAAATGTTGTATCTTTGTCATAGTACTCCTAGAGGGTGCCCCGTGAATTGAGGGTACTTACACCAATTAAGGTTATTTTAAAGATGTTAACATAACTATTTATGTTAACTTCAATAGTAATAATCAGGCCCTGATCAACCCAATATTACCTTCAGAAGGCCCTTTATCTACTCTTTGATATTCTAGTGTTTGATCCTAATAACCTTGAGAGGGAATATTGGATTTCTCTAGGTTTTTTTATAATGGTGTGCTTTATGCTCTTTGTATTTATTTGTCCTTAGGTTTATTTTTTATTTTCACTCTTGAATATATCATTTTGATTGGCTGACCAACCACTCCAGCAGTCTTGAAAGGGCCTTCATATTTCACTTGAAAGTGTGGATCCAACTTCTTAAGGGTGAAGATGTGATTGTATTGACTCTCTTTGTCAAAATTCAGTTATATAGACTAAAGTTGCATTGAATAATTGTGCAATGAACCTATACATAAGTTGGTTATGGCCAAATTTCCTAAGGATACCAATCAAGAGACCCCTCCAAAATGGGATCCTTGTGCTTTTCCTTTTTTTGGAAATGTTTGTGCCCCCTTAATGGCCACATTGAATATTCCTGGATTGAATTTTGGACTACCAATTTGGTTTTGGTCCACTATGAATATTTTGAGTGTTGTTGAATTTGCTCATATAAGCACTTTATTTTGAGGGAATTATATGGATGTTAACCCTTTCATATTATTTTCTAAATAAATTTGGGATTCCTCTTTCTGCCCCATCTCACGAAAGTCTAGCTACTAGTAACAAGAAGTCTAAAAGGAAAAGAAAAAGGAATAAGAAGAAGAAGAAATTTCTCTGGGAAACATCAACAACCTTTGCAAGTCATGTTGGTGATGAGCCTTCAGCCTGTGCCAAGTCATGTTAGGGGTGTCCAATTAATATTAGTCATACTAGAAAATAATCATCAACCTTTGCAAGTCATGTTGGTAACAAGTCACCAACCTTTGCAATTCATGTTTGAGGCATGAGTCTAATCATTGCTAATCCCACTAGAGAAGATTCACCAACATATGTGAGTCATGTTGGAGATCAATACCAATCACCATCTACTACAAGTAATGTTATATAATTACCAGAAGTTATTGCGAGTCATGTGGAGGATATTGATACTAATAATAGACTTAGACGCAAAATATTTAAACCTCAGTTCCATTGCAGGCTTTGAAAGGGATATCACCTTACTTATGTGTGCCCTGAGATTTCAATGGTACAAATGTTGTTGTTCAAATATGAATGTTCTTCTACTCTTGAACCTCCTATGGTTTCTCAACAATCTATTCAACCAATGGTTTAAGAAGAGGTGAAGGCAATGCAATCTTTGGCTGATCTCACTCCTCTTTCGAGGTGAAGCATCTATCAATAAATTCTTCTTCATTTATAGTTCAATATTTTGTACTAGAGGGAATTAAGGGTTATTTTAGTGTACCTCGTCCAAGTTCTAGGAGTGTTTGCTTTGATTGGGATAATCTTGTTGAGACTAGACTTTCTTCTATTGTGCATTTTCAAATAAATGTTGGAGTTTATTCCATAAATGTATATCAATGTTTAGTGGATGAAGGATCCTCTATAACTATTTTATCCTCCTCAACTTGAAAATCTTTAGGTTCTCTGAAGTTGATGACAAATTCTAGTCATTTGTTGGCCTATGATAGAATACATGGTGAGTCTTTGGGTATTCTTCCTCAATTTCCTATCAGTTTAGGCTGGAAGACTATATTAGTCAATGTGGTTGTGGTCGATGGCCCATTTGACTTCAATATTATCCTTAGATTTGATTATGTTTATGTTATGAATGTTATGGTGTCTACACTCTTTTGAGTGATGTATTTCCTTACAACAGAAGCATTATCATTATTCACCAACTTGCATATGATAATCACCATCCTGTTTCAAATTTAGCTAAGAATACCCCTTGTTATGTTCCTAGTGTTCAAGTAGACTTTACCTCACCACATGTGAATTATGTGGCATCATATCCTCAATTTTCAATTGCTTTTGAGAAGGGTCCTTTGAACTCATTTTTTCCTCTTGGGACTTCGTCCCAACAATTGATCGAGTGATCTATCCAATGGGGCCATCAGAGCCCTTCCTTCCTCTTGTTGATCCTTCTAGTTCTCATGATTTCTTGGATATTTAATTACCTTCATAGGATGATTTCCATGAATCCATGACTATGGTTGATCAATCATATTTTATTCCAGAACTAGAGATTGTAGGTTTTAGCTACCAAAGGAGTATTTTCCCTGGGCTTCGCAAGGAGCTTGTTCTAAAGAAGTATTATGTGTAAGTCGCAAGGCTGCATAGTTCCCTATACCGTATTGTACATATAAAGTATGTGTTTTCAAGTTTTGTATTTTATAACACAAGTTTGTATCATAAGTTTATGTATTGGATGTATTATATTCTAGCATAGTGTTGCTAATTATGTCTATAGGACTTTGAATAAATATTCTTTGGACATGTATTAGATCTCAAAAATTACATATGGGTTAATTTCACAACCTTTCACTATCCACTATCAGTCCCCTATTCCATTTTTTCCATTTAGAAGTGTCATAATTTGTGTGGTAGATCCTAAATTATCATTGTAGCTCTAGATAATACCTTTGTTGTCACTTGGCACCCATGCTAAAGTTTTCTTCATAGGCTTGGGAGTCCTCTTTAGTCCCCTCATGATCTATGAATTGAATTTTCAAACTCCTTCCTCTCTCTTATACTCACATACACCTTAGTGACTGGCAAATGTTGTGTTCTACTATTGCATTTCATTTGGTCACTTGAGATTTTTGGCCTTATGTCAGCTCTATCTTGCTCTCATATATGCCATTTTTTCCAATTCCCTTTCTAAAAAATAAAACCTTTCACTTATTGTCTTTGTGACTTGACACCATTATCCCTAGAAGGAACATTCTCCCAGTGTCCTTATCCTGTAGGCCATTATATGGTGTCTCTCAACTCATTGTGTCATCCATACCTGGTTCATCAAGACACTTTTAGTATCTAGTCATATATTCATGTTAGTATAGGAGGTTCCCATTTACTTCTTGTTAGTGGGTCTTATCTTCTTAATTTCTACAAATTTCTCTAAGAGTATACCTAGAGTTGCTCCCTAGCCCTATTTTCATCATTGGTAGGTGACCTTGTGCCCAACATCAATTTTCTTCATTGGTTTTTTATTGGGTGCTTTAACTTATGTTTAAAATTAGCTCTCATAATCACACATTGGGATTCATGTAGTGCCTTAGTTTCCATTTGAACCTATTGGTGGATTCCTTGCCTCTGTTGTCAACTTTCATTATTGATTAGTATTCAAAGGGTCTCTTCCATGTTCTATTCCATATGTTGCATGCAAGAGACATACTCAATTGGTGTTCCATTTATTATTTCTTATAATTCCTTCCATATTATTTGCCTTTTGGTTACACTTGTGTTTTTTGATGGGGGATGCCATAATTCCATCCTTCCATCGAATATTTTCCCATCGAATCCAAGTCATTGCTCTGTGAAAAGGGTCTAGAGCTATTTTCAGTGCCTTTGGGTTTACTTCAGTGCCTTGGGGTTTACATTAATTATTTGCATATTCCTTCACTATTGCTAGTAGGAATATAGCAATGTCCCCTATTCAATATATCCTTTCAAGTGTTCGACTTTATCACACTTATTCACACTCATTAAAGTGTACTTGGTATCTTGATGCCCTTATCACTATCAGTGGGTGGTCTCACATTTGTTAAATATATACATCAATCATTGGTGATTAAATGATTTCTCACATGATTGACTTCAACTCATTTATTCCCATAGTGTACCAATGCACCATCGGTGGTTGGTTTTCAGGACCTTAGGTTGTGTCAACATTCCTGTTCATTTCAAAAATCCTTTAGTTTCTACTAGTGACATCCTCTTCTATATGTTGCCTCTTAATCTCCACAACATATTATATATGTGTTGATGGTGTTGAAAATATGTCAACCAAGGGGTCTCCTTGATGTGAAGTCCCAATTAGACCTCACGCCATTTGGAGTAGGATCCCCATCCAGAATATTGGCCTAGTTCCCATGTATTCTTATATATTTGCCTTGGCCCTAACTACCAGCAAGAGAGAGGATTGTGTGGTGCCTTTGAAAATCAAGGGGGATGTGCTTGGTGAGTGTTTTATCATATATGTGTCAAAATTCTTTCACTATAGAGGGGAAGAAAAGTGAGCCTCTAAGAGAGAGGTAGTAGTACCACCCTAGTAGAGACACACATGAACACAAATGTTGTGTACAACATCAAGCAGAATGGTCCACAGAGATGCAACAATCATTAAAACCAATATGACAAGGAATATTTGCATAATATCTGGAAAAATAGTCCATGAGGATGCGACAACGATAATAGTAATTATAGCACATTCTCAATATGATAAGGACCAAAATAACCTAAATAGTTCAACTACTTTAGCACAAATGAACGGAAACATGAATTACAAACATTGACAAAATAATATTACAAATATCCAGAATACATGCATGAAGAATGTGATGTCCTAGAGGGATTCTTGTATTAATTAAAAGTTCCAAGACACGTGTATACAATGAATATCACTAGCTCCAATAGTGGAGCGTTGGAGCCACTCCTTGCTCCTCAAAAGAACTGATCTGTCTCTCTAATGCCTTGCGGGAGGAGCCAAGGTGAAAATTCCTTTGCTCATATAATGAGGGAGTATTTATAACAAAGGGTGACTCTTTAACTACACTCATGATTGTTTAACTTCCTATGAATTTTCAATTTAAATGACTCTTTACATTCCATGTGTGTCCTTTGGACTTCCACTTTACAATACATTTTGTATAAAATATACATGATCCACAATAGTGAGGTGGCATATGACCACTCATGACATGACTCTGCCGACATGGACTACTTGATGATGTGGCAATCTCAAGCCACAGATGCTACTAGGTGTTGGATATCCTCTTGAAGATGATTTTCTTTCCACCTCTGCATGGCTTTGTGATGAGGAATCTTCAATGATCTCAAGTACTGAATAGTGGTCACAAACTAGTGTCCCTTCTCTTTCTCTTGATCAATCAACTTGTAAGTTCAGCTGCGATAGAGTCTTTGACCATGCTTCCTCCTTCTTTTCCTTCTTGATTGTATTTTCATGACATGATAGGGTACATGTTCCTACAATTCAATCATGATGAGACGACATCAATCTGAAAACCCCCTAGTCTAAGATTGTGTATTCTGATCCACCAACTGAGCCCAGAACAAGAGACAAGCTGGGAAGAGGGACTCAATGATTGTGTAGTGCATAGTTATAGAAGCTAGGGGAAAATCTTAATCCCTAAGACTACATAGTGCGTGATTTAGGCAGGTCTAAGGGACAAGACTGCACATTTTTTGGAGCCACTGAGATAGACTGAAGGGATGGGCACTGGGAGAGCTCACTGCATAGCTCTTGGAGTTAGGGAAGGTTGGGTTGTTGTTGAGGTACGTATTTCAAGGGATCATGGAATGAGTTTGAGGTTGAGGCTACAAAGTGTGTATTTTAAGCTGTGTTGGTGGACAAGACTGCACAGTTTTCAAATCTATTGGGACAAGCTGAGAGAATGAGCACTGAGAGGATACATTGCGCAGTTTTGGGATACAAGGGATGAAAGGCTATTGTGGAGCTGCATTTTTCAAGGGATCATGGGATTATCTTGAGGCTTGTGATTACATAGTGCACAATGGAGGTTGGGTTGGGAGGAATGACTATGAAATTTTGGAGGTGAAGGTTGGAGCTTGGGCACAAAAATTGCACAGTGTAGTAGTCCTAGGAGGTATGAACTATCCATTTCATAGGGCTAATCCATAAGGTCATATCTATAGGACTAAGACTTCATAGTGCGTAGATCAAGGGAGGCCTGGTGAAGCTAGGTTTCCCAATCGGGAAGTTTTTCTGAAAATCGCTAAGTGTGGGATCGATGAGATCAGTGTGAACGGTGATGAACTTTGACTGTGATCACACACTTAGAATTTTTTGATTGAAAGGAAACATAGATCATCTGAACAGATTAAAAAAAATTTCCCTATGTATGACAACTTTACGAAAATTTATGACAAGTTGGACACTTAAGATATAATTTGGGACAATCATGATGACACTTGTGCGACAATGCTCAAAAAGTTTTGAATGAGTGCGACAGACATTTACATAGTTATAACATATCATATACACAAATATAGATCCTTGAAACCATCAGAATAGGCTTGTAGACATTGTGCGACAACCAAACATGCCAAAAGATGATAGTTTACCCAACATGCAAAAGGGGACAAAACACTTCAAGAAAGCTCATGAAATAAGCTTTGATATTTGAAACAAAAATGTACAAGACCAAGGAAGGCTCTGAAATTGATTGTAAGACAAAATTTTGTAGGGTGTTGTAGCAACTACAACACTTGGTGACGCACTGGTTGAATCCCAATTTCTCGACCTCGGTTAAATTCTTCTATGCAGGGCCTTGCTTATTGAGGGAGTATTGATTCATCATGTAGATTACTTTGGTCTCCCCACATACCCCATGAACAGACATGGCCCCCTTTAGGCCTTCTCGATTGAACACAACATAAGATTCAACAATATCACAATGTTTCGAGTTAGGAAAGGTAGTGTAGCTCGCGAGATTAATATTTTCATAGTATAATTTTTCATCTTTGGTGTTGTTCTGTTGCCAACAGGTCTAGACAGTACCCTGGTGGAGTCACGCAGGAAAATAAACATTGCTCCACTGTCAGGGGACCTCTATAGTACCCATACAAATTCACTTTCTTAACCTCTCTGCGCAAGAATCCTTTCTCTTCTTTCACATTTATTTATTTATTTTAAAGATTACTATGCGTTTGAACTTATTCATTTTAGTGTGGAAGAGGGATCCAGACTTATTGAGAGTAGAAGAGGTTTTTCCTTCAGAGAAGAAAGTAGAGACATGTGATTTAGGTTTTCTCATTTATATTTTTCCTCTTCCCCTCTTCTACTAATTGGATAAGAATTAGAACACTGAAATACAAAATTCATTATAGGCATAAGGTTTCCTAAGTAGACACAGGTTCATGGTTGGACCAAAACTCTCCTTACAGACAGATCGTATTTTTTGTTAGAACTTCATCGACCAAAAGATATAACCAACACGAGGAAGGAATATTGGAGGTTAGCGAAATGTTGAAGAGTCACAAGGCTCATTAGACTTCAACCATGCACATAAAAAGAAGACAAAACAGGTCCAGGCACAACACTTATTCACATGATGAAAAAAAAGGAGACAAACAACAAGAAAGAAAAACAAAAGAAACAAAATGGCAGGAAAGACAACACACAAGAAGGAAACAAAACCAAAACATAAGCAAAAGAAGCTAGACCAAAGCATAATGCAAGAGAAAAGTAAGAAAAATAATAGACTAAAGATAATGACATGGGATGGGTGCAAGAGAAGGAAAACTAAGATTCATCTAATCCTACTACTAACCTAACAACTAGAAGGTCGAGGTTACGTATAATGGAATTTCCAATGTAGCCACTGTAATTGTTCCTGACTTGCAATAAAAAAAGATATAATCGAGTAAAAGAGATATAAAGATTTGTGCAAGAGAAAAGATGAGATATTTAATAATTTTCACAACAAAAGGAAGGTTTTGCCTATGGAATAGGGGTGTGTCACAACGACTACTTTCATCCAATTCACACTCTTACCCTTTCAATCAATACCATATTTTAACAAACCTTGGAAGCTTCTCACGGATGTTTCTCCATCTACACCAAAATCCTTAGCAAGCTCGATGGAAGATTGAAAGATTTTATTTGCAACAGATTTTGGGAGGTAATATTGTTCCAACCATTCAACAATTGGATCATAAAATTCATAATGATCCTCTTGAAAACCCAGAAATATTTGCAAAGATGATTTTCAATTAGAGGCATGGCATTACGAATGGAATCTTGTGAGGGAAAATATATTTGATCATATTAAACTGTCATGTCAAGACAGTGAGGACCTAACATAAACATCAGTGAAGGTTGAAGTTCCTTAACTGCTCAACAAAAATCCAAATAGTGAGATATTGAACGATGAAGATCAAAGGATATAAAACAATTGTTATTGGATGTACTGATGGAAAAATAATAAGATGAATGATAGTAATCAGAAACGGAATAATGATCAGATGGGCTGATTAAAGCATCATATTCCAAGTTTTTTATTAACCAAGATAGATAAATTTGGACAGTTCTACGAATGCTTTGAATAATCAAATCAAGTTCCTCGCAAGCCAGATTTGACAAACCATTTTCCTGTAACTGGTGTCAAACTATACAATCATCATAATCATCAAAATAATTTAAAATGGATGTCAGCACAAAAAATACATGAGACCAGTCAAGGCATGGTGAATGAAGAAAACTTGATTCATGTGATAATTGATGCATTCATTATCACTCAAGAGGATTTTTGGTGCAATGAAAGGACATATTTGCAATATAACATTTGGAACAAGAACTAGGTGTTGACTACTAAGGAATGAATTCAATAAGGATGATTCCTTTAGCCAAATATAGTCCTTGGAATGATTAACTTCACAATTCCATGACTCTATGAGAGATACACATTCCAATCCTCGGTTTGGTGTGAGAGATTGTTATGAAACCAGCTTCAAGAAAGATAGAAAAGATAGATCAACGCCTTAGAATTCAGCCTCTTCGAGGGGGCAACCTCCTTTACATTACATAAATGAACAATTCTTGGATGACAATTCTTGTATGATACAAACGAAAAGACCTCCTTTCTATATATAGGAGTCTAGGGGGTCATAATATAATCAAAGTCGACATAACAATAATAGTGTAAGGGCACAATAATAACAAGAGTGGGCTTCTATGGGGCACAATAGTAACAATATGGGTACTACATGGGTACATCAATATAATAAGGGGTTGTACTAATAACAATAATGGGTTACACTAGTAGTATAGGGGCTTAACAGATATTTGCATGAAGATGAATGAACTGAAACAAATTTGAATCCAGTAAGAAGTAAATATTGAAAATTTGAATGATCACATCGGACATACCAAACATTCTTCAAAAATAAATTTTCATTGTGTGAAACCATGCAAAGAGAAGGATTGTGCAAGAGAAACCAAATTTGAGTTCGGGGGGCTTACCAAAGTCACAAGATCTTGACATAACCATCAACAAAAGTTGAAATGCCTTAACTCCCTGCCAGGTCCCAAAATTTTCAAGGATTGTAAAATCACATTTTAAAGACTAAACCAAATTATGCATTGTGTGAGGATATATGATATGACTATTTTCAATACGATCACTACTCACCGGATGGAAGCCAACTCTGTCACTAATTTTACCGAATTTTACAACTTCAACAACCAAATTAATCAAGTTGAAATATTCTTCTGATCACAAATTCAAATATGAATAAATCGGAAAATTTCATGAGAAAACTTATTTGAAGAGTTGACTTCATGCAAGAGGATATTATGAAGGCTAGGAAGAGTACTCAAAGATTTGATTATTTTCATTTGCATCATGGATAATCTCACAAAATTGTGCAAATTGAGAGGTTAACTCATTAGATGATGGACTTGAAGAACATGGAGTATCTCTGCTGCAAATAGATGCATCACAGGCGACAGAGCACAAGGGATAGTGGGATGATTAGGGAGTTTTGATAAGCACATCTTCTTTGACCAAATCAGATTCTAGAACTAAAGTAAAATATTCATGAGAAACCAAAAGATAAGTTAATGCACCTCGGCAATCGTGATCATATACATCAACAAAGTCATCATCATTGGAATGATTGTTTCCTGAGGTTATGGATTGGTTGAAAGAATTGAATACATTTGATTCACTATAGATATTAGCATATTGAAAATCATGCAAGAATGGAAGTGCATAATATTCACATGGAGGATTTTGGAAAAGCGAAGAAAATTTGAAAGAATCTTCACCTTCCTACTCCTATACCTATGTAATGTGTCTACCTTGTATCTTATCACAATTTGAACCAGCAACATGAAAATCAAGAGAGTGTGAAAGACTAGTTGGTGGAGAAGATTGATTGGATGGATCACAGTACAAAGAGTCATGGCATGTAGATGATGTAGGATGAAAGAAATCTAAATCATATTCACGACTAGAACTATGAATAGTAACATCATCTTGCGAAATGGATTAGTTAGTCTTCATGATCCATTCTAGGATTTCCTCCATTGAAATTGAGTCATGATAAAATGAAGAAGAATGAGAAGATAGATTACGAATTTGATTTGTAGATTTCCCAACTTCATAATCACTGCAAGGAGGCACCCACATCGGGAATAGAAAAGGAGGAGGACAAGGAAAAAAAGGAATAATAGGTTCCTCCTCTGAAATCATACGTGTCACATGATTCAAAAGAATGGGGAAGTAGGAAAATCAAGGGGTTCAGGTTCACTATGTAAAGAGATAAGAACCAAGCACTCAAAATCTTGTTTCAAGAAATCCTGATTCATGTGTTCTTCAAAAATTTCACAACATAGGTGAAGGAATCGATCAGAAAAATCCTCAACTGATTCATTAGGCTTAATTCTTAATATATTGATTCTTTTACAAACATCTCAATAACTATACATGTCAAAGTCTTGATGAAGCTCCCCAAGGATATGATGAAGGGAATGGATAGAAGTAGGTGGCAAGGTATGTCACCATTTATTAAAATGTCCCTCAAGGGCAAGGAAGAAAAGAACACAAGAAAACTCTTCATCATTAATTTTGTAAGATTCACAAAATTTAAGAAAAACAGAAATGTGCTCGTTTATGGATGTTCCATCCTCACCATCAAACTTTAACTAGGACAAGCGATAGAGAGGCTCATCAAGGATTGAAATTTGATAAATTTAAATATTATATAAACACCCCAGGATTAAGATATGAGCATGATCCATTTTAGATAAGATATTTAAACCAGATTCAATGGGCTTAGCTTATCATTTGTCCCTCCTTCTAGTGCCACTGTTGACAGTGTTAGAAATCCATCAACCAAGGGGTCTCCCTTATGTGAAGTCATAATTATACCTCACATTGTTTGGAGTAGGAGACCCATCTATAATATTAACCTAGTTTCCATGTATAATTTCTTATAGATTTTCCTTGGATCTAACTATCAGCGAGAGAGTGGAATGTGTGGGGCCTTCAAAAATCAAGGGGGGTGTACCTAGTGAGTGTTCAATTGTATGTGTCTCAAATTTATTTAACTGAGGAGGGGAGGAAAATTGAGCCTAAAAGAGAGAGGTAGTAGTACCACCCTAGTAGAGACACACATGAACAAGAAGGGTTTGTACAACATCAAGCAAAATAGTCCACAGAGATGCAATGGTCATTGAAACCAATATGGCAAGGAAGATATGTCTTCTATCCAATGGAATAGTCCATGAGGATGCAAAAGCGATAATTGTAATTACATCACATTATTGATATGATAAGTACCAAAATAACCTAAATAGTTCAACCACTTTAGCACAAATGAAAGCAAACATGAATTACAAACATTGATAGAATAGTCTTACAAATATCCATAACACATGCATGAAGAATGTGTTCGCCCATAGGGCTTCTTGTATTAAGTAAAATTTCCAAGACACATGTATACAATGAACATCACTAGCTCCAATAGTGGAGTGTTGGAGCCACTCCTTGCTACTCAAAATAACTAATATGTCTATATAATACCTTGCGGGAGGAGCCAAGGTGAAAAGTCCTTTCCTCATATAATGAGGGAGTATATATAACCAAGGGTGACTCTTTAACTACCCTCATGACTATTTGAATTCTTATGACTCTTAAATTTACATGACTCTTTACATTCCATGTGTTTCCATTGGACTTCCACTTTATAATACATTATGTATACAATATACATTATCCATAATAGTGAGGTAGTATATGACCACTCGTGACATGACATGGAATGACATTGCTGACATGGATTGCTTGATGATGTGGCAATGTCAATCCATTGATGTTGTTAACTTTTGGATGTCCTCTTGAATATTCTTTTCTTTCCACCTCTGCATGCCTTTGTGATGAGGAATCTTCAATGATATCCAGTCATGAATAGTGGTCGCAAACTAGTGCCCCTTCACTTTCTCTTAATCGATCAACTTGCAATTTCAGCTACAAGAGATTGTTTGAGCATGCTTCCCTCCTCCTTTTCCTTCTTCATCATATTTTCATGACGTGATAGGCTACATGTTCTTGCAATTTATTCATGAGAAGATGACATCAATCCAAAAGCCCCCTAGTCTAAGATGGTGCATTCTTATCCACCAATTGAGGCTAGAACAAGTGTCACGCTGGGAAGAGGGACTCAGTGACTGCATAGTGTGAAGTTCCAGCATCCTAGGGAAATACTTGAGCCTTGAGGTTGTGTGGGTCGTATTTTAGGGAGGTCTATGGGACAATACTATGCAGTTTCCAAAGCCACTGGAACAAGCTGAAGGTATGGGAACTGGGAGAGCTCATTACGAAGTTCTGGGAGTCAACGAAGGTTGGGATGCTATGTAGCCATGAATTTCAAGGGCTCAAATAATTAGCTTTAGGCTTGAGATTGCAAAGTCCACAGTTTAAGTCTAGCTAGGGGACAAGACTGCATAGTTTCCGAAGCCAGTGGGACAGGCTGAGCGAATGAGCATTCAGAGGACACACTATGCAATTTTGGAAGACAAGGGAGGAAAGTATACTTTAGATATGAATATTTCAAGGGCTCAAGGGATGATATTGAGGATTGGTATTTCACAATGCACAATGGATACCTGGTTGGGAGGAATTACTATGCAATTCTAGAGGTGAAATTCGGGGCTTGGGCACAAAACTAACGTAGTGAAACAATCCTAGGAGGTAGGAACTGCACATTGCACAGTTCCAAGAAGCAACATCATATCTAGAGGACTAATATTGCACATTTTGTAGCTCAAGGGAGGCCGAGTGAAGCTAGGTTTCCCGGTTGGGAAGTTTTTCTGAAAATGGATAAGTGCAGGATCAGTGAGATCGGTGTGAACGATGATGAACTTTGATTGTGATCACACACTTAGAATATTTTGACAAGAAAACAACATAGATCATTTGAACACATGAACAAATCATTTCCCTTTGTGCAAAAACTTTACGGCAAGTTCCAACAAGTGTGATCATTAAGATAGACTCTAGGATGACTATGACGACACTTATCCGACAGTGCTCAAAACTTTGTGAATGAGCGTGATAGATGTTTACATAGTTAGAAAAAATCCTATACACAAAGATAGACCCTTGAAACCGTAAAACTAGTATTGTACACATTGTATGATAGCCAAACATGCCGAAAGATGATAATTTACCCAACATGCAAAAGGCAACAAAACACTTCAATGAATCTCATGAAATAAGCTTTGATGTTTGCGAAAACAATGTACATGACTAAGGAAGGCTCTGAAATTGAGCGTTAGCCAAAATTTTGGAGGGTGTTGCAGCAACTAAAACAATATGTTGGCACTCGAGCTTTTGGATGGTACCACTCTTTTATATATGACTTTGGTACTTGAGTGGGGGATCATTTGTACACTTTACTTTATTCCATATATCTCTATTGTAAATTGTTTGTAGCTATGATCTAATTTTGGATCCATTATGTATTATTATTATCATAATTTTCATGCTTTATATAGATCATCATGGATCTAAAATGTACTTGATTTGTGGCCATTCTTTTTTCCTTTGAGCATGGGTATGCCTGCTTCATACATGAGTTTTCTTTCTGATTCATACTATAGGTATTGATCGATCCTAATTTTGGTGATATCCTCTACAACCCTCTTGATGCATCTCTTCTATATACTTAATGTATATTGGACTCCCTTATTCCCTAATACATAGTAGGACATATCTAATAACATATTTTTCCTTGCTTATCATTGGATGCATTTATTGGCCAGGGTAGCATCCATTTCCCCTATGTAGACCTAATTTATCTTAAAAACAATTTTCTCAAATTTTATACATGAGATACCCACATGACATTCCCGTATATATGTGGATACTCCTAAAGGAAACTTCATATGGATTTAAATATATTGAAAAAATAGAAAATAAATGATTTTTCAGGTGGGGTTAATGGGATATAGTAGAAATTCACCTATAAGAGCTCATGGCATAACCACCTGAACCAATTTATGGTGGTATAAATACACACCTTGGGTGGCCATCATGGGTAGCATTATCTTTCGTATCATCACTCTAGTAAAATTTCATCAGATTAGGTCTATTGTTTCCATCCTTTCAAGAACTCCCCTCTTTTCCATGTTATGATGTTGAGTCATTCCTATATCACATCCATCTAGCTTTTATTGGAGGAGGAGACCTTTAGTGACTCGATAAGGGAGGATCTACAAGAAGGTTATGCTTAGTGTTGGTAGCCAGGATTAGGTGATCATGTCACTACCTATCCAATGTTTTTATTAATAAAAGAAACTCATATTCTTCCCTAATTCTATTATTTATATTTCACGTTTTGAATATGTAATGGAATTTTTTATGGATTGGCTTATCATATATACGTGTATACAATGGAGTTTTCTATTTTTCTTTGTATTTCATTGTTAGTGTTGTAGGTCTACATATTTGGAGCAAGAAGAAGGGTTAGGACCCTGCGTATCAACATCAAATGTAAGACCCACCTGTGAGTCCTCATTCCTTCATTTTCCAGCTAACTAGAATCCATTGATATTCACTTCTTGATGATGAAATTTAATGTTCCTCCACCATCTAAATCAGCCACATACCTCTCATCATTTGACATTTCCACTATTGGCTACTATTAAAAAGGTACTTTGATAATTTTTCAATTGGGTGTTTATGCTTGTTTTTTTTTGGGAATTTACTATGGATAAAGGGGTGATCTGGAAGATTGACCGATATTGACTATAAATATATTCTCTCACCTTACTAGGGGGTTAATATTTAGCCATAGTACAATGGAGCCTCCCTTAAGGCATTGGGGTTATAGCAGGGGAACTACTTGGAAAACCTGAATTGAGATAGCATGTTAATTTTTCCTTACATCATACTTGACACTTTCCATGTCACATTACAACCCCCTTATATGACCTCCATTTTTTAGGTCTAACTTGTCATTAGCTCATTAGGATTTGGCACCACCATGACCAGACTCCTTGAGTAGGGTCAGAAAACATTTCCTTGGAAAGAATGAAAGAATGAAAAAGCATGAAAAAGCACATCATGGCCATAATGAAATAAAAAGAAGATAATCAAAATGAAAAATATGGTTGCCACACAAGTTTGCATGTGGAAGAAATCCTAGCATGATCTCTACCCTGCTTATTAGCCATTGCCTATTTCTTGAGTATATTGTAACAACCCCTGGTTGATTTTCCATGTAAATAAAATAAAAACAAGGTTATGGGACACATATTCCAATCAAAATGGTGGGAAAACATTATAGTGGGAATCACTTGTGGTTTAATTAATGGCTATGGAAATTGGCAAAGGAAAAGAGGCAATAATTGGAATTTAATTATGAAAATAAAGTAAAATAGGAGAAAAGGAAGGTCAAGAGACACAAATTTTCATTTCAAGGGAAATTAGAGTAAAAATGAAGAAAAAGGAGACATGTATAATAAAAATACATCAGGTAAATATTTCACAACTTTTGGCCATTAAAACTTTGTCAGTTCAATTTGGCTCTTTCCTTCCACACTCTCATTATTTCATACTCTTGAAAACTTAGAGCATTATTGGAGCACTCTAGCATTCAATTGAGTTTGGAGAAATAAAGCAAGGAAAGAAAGGAAGTGCAAGGAGATAGTTGGATGGACAACTATAACAGGCTTACTTTGCAGGTAACAGGTTGCATGTGTGATCTCCTTGTTTGTTTTTGGATGCATGGTTTATGCATGTGTTTCCTTGGTTATGCTTTTTCATTGGCATGGAGATTTTCTTGAATTGATAGTGTTTTTAGCCTTCCCTTACCATTTACTAGATATCCATGGTGTAGTGCGTTCCCCATTTGGTTTTTGATTGGTTTTTAGGTTTCCTATGGTTGGGGGTTGGAACAAATTCTCTAGAGCCTTAAAACAAATTTGGTTCCTTGGAGGTTGTGGATTTATTTACTAGTCCCTAGAGCCTGTGGGTTGGGAAAAATGCTCTGGATCCCTGAAACAACTAGTCTTCCTTGGAGGTTGAGGGTTGAGTTACTAGTTCCTAGAGCCTTGGACATCTTGGGTAGAGACTAATCTAGTTGATGTTAGTGATTTCTAGACCATATAGGTGATATCGATGTGCTTGAGGGTTGAGGTGGTTTTTTCCTATCGAAGCCTTAGTTTCTTTTGTTTTGGTTTAACCCATATGATCCCTCATTCATACTTGGAATATGGCACTGGGGTGATTGGCCAAAAGACAAATTTGGTTCAGCCTAATCTACGGTTGGGTGTTACATGATAGTCCCTGACTTGGTTGGAATTTTCATATGATAATATGATCTATTTTCCTATTTTTATATATTAGCACTTGTATTGGTTATTATATTGATCTTATGGATGATTTTTCATGGTCTTTATTCTTGTTATATGTTAGTTATAGGGTTAGTTTTATGATGTGCTCTACCTATGGCTCTTGTTCATGATCTAATAAATTATTGAATGGTGGATGAATGCATCGGCTAACAAGTGTTGTTGTAGCTATCTTAAGAGGGCATAAAGCCTTCTTGGTGATTTTCAGATGAAGTTTAGAAGTTTATGATCATATATGCATTCATAATTGTAGCTTCTATGTTTACTATCATTTTGATGAAATGTCTAGCTTGCATTAGGCATGTACTTCTAAATATCTTGCTCAAGTTTTGATTATTTAGCATTTTCATCATCATTTTCATGATTCTAGAAATTTATAGGAAGTAATGGGTAGTGGCATGGAGGCTATCCTAAAAAAGTGGCATAGAGTTCGCGACTGCATGCACTCAACTATGGAATTTGGGTCATAACCTCATACAGGAAGGCTTATGGGTGTAGTTGCATCCTCATAAATACATGCACAATGTGTCAAGGGTGTGTTTTGGGAGTAGACCTATTGAAAAGGAGTTCCAACTCCAAGATTTTTCACCTAGGGTGGTTGCTAGGCTCCTAAGTGTTATGTAGTCTTTGAGGGATGTCAGCTTACTTCCGGTTAGTAGGCCTAACTTTCATAACTAGACCTTGGAGGTCAGTTCATATCATAGTGACACTTTTCTTGTGTTTACTTTGGAGATCTTGTAAAAGTGGGTAGATGTGGGAGGGGTGGTTACACACATGATGCTCCATTACATCAAAAAGAACCATTTCATGTCCAAACCCTGATGAATGATGAACTATCTCATCTTAAGGGGTAATACTAAAATCTATATTATAAAGATCAAGCTATAACCCTTAAGCTATGCAGCATAATACAAATAATTATCAATAAAAATTAAAAGGCACATTAGAGGGGCAGAAAAATTAGGCCAAGAAGGGTAACTCATGTCGCTACAATCCTTTACATCTATACAATCAAGATGTGGACTCCCAATTAGTTGGTCACCTTGATCATGGCACTTGGCCATAAAGCCCCCTCCATTGCCATACATTTACACTAATGCCTATTGGTTGAGGGGTTTACCTCATAAATGCCACTTCTCGTAGAGGGAAGGAAGCACCTAATAGGTTTTACCATTATCCACCTATTCATGGTAGGGAAAACCTTTAAGGGACTTTTATAGTTAGATATCATAAGGTGATCCAAGTTTGAAGTATTAATATTCCCTTAACATCCTGCTTTGGTCCACTTATATGCTCATATGACCTTAGTCTTTAATGGATAGTTTCTTTCACTTGAGTTCATTTTGGCCTTGTGAGGTGGTCCACAATAGTCTGGGCCTTGAGGGAACCCACTCCATAGGTACCTAGGCCTTTTAGAGAGAAAGGCGAATTAGCAGGTAATGTTGAGAGTGTTGAGCCTTATGATGAATTGAGCAAATGAGACATGTCCTAGAGAACCCTAATGACCTAAAAAATTGAAATTATTTAACCAAACATAGAGGATTATTGATGATTGCACTACTGGACCCAACATGCCCCCATGCTAGTCTTGATAGTACCTAATCAGAAGGTGATGATTCATAGCCCTAATGAGGATAGTATTCCATGGGAGACTAAGGAGGAATTGTTGTACCTGATGCAGCCCTAACTATGGAGAGGGGATGCCCTGTTTTAACCATTGGAGACCTATGACAATGACATGGTGACACCCTAGCTGGATTTGGGACCCCATATGATTATTAGAGGTGGATTTGAGAGGAAGTCCTCAAAAGTGGGATGATATTAACACATAGACCAGTTTTAACCTTCATCACACCATGACATGGAACTTGGAGTTGAAGAAGGGAATGACATCAATATTAATGAGGCTTAAGACTCACATGTGTTGGAATTTATAATATGTTTTAGCATTGAGCTAATGGGTTGGCTTGTAACCCAAGGTTTATTTGTTGTCAAAACTTGTTTTAGGGACTTCATTAGCTAAAATTAGTCGAGGTAGAACTCATATAAATATATGTCACCTCATTATTGTATCACATCATCACTTGTGGATTATTTCAACCCTATTAGAGATTTCTTAGATGATGACTTGTATTCTTATGGATATATGATCTATTGTGGATTTCTTTTCTTTGGGAGACTAGCCCTTGTTGTCGAGACATCACTTTAGGATAATAAAGGAGTTTTTCATGCATATCTTGTAAGTAATTATTTTGTTAATTATCTTTTGAATGGTTATTATGTGCTTATTATTTTGAATATTTCTTTATGGAATCTTGGCAAAGTATTGCATGTTTTAACTAACAAAATGCAAGACATCCATTTAATGATCTTCATGAAAGCTCTCTTCATGACTTTATCCCCTCATAAAGTGGTAGCTAAGGTTTTGAAAACTAGGGTTTTCCTTTCCCTTAATCCATACTAGGGTTTGATATTTCCATTAGTTGGTTTCCCTTGGACTCCATCACCTAAGGATCAAGAATTTGCATCCACATATGTGATCACACATCATTGAAAATATTTTTAAAACCTATCTCTCTCTCTCTCTCTCTCTCTCTCGCTCTCGCTCTCTCTCTCTCCTCTAACATTAGACAAATTTTGAGGTAAAAAATGGGCCTCAAAACAAAAATGTACAACCAAAATAAAATTTATAAGAACCAATAACATTCAATATGATGATGTAAACCATGACGGATGATTCACCATTTTTGGAGTAAAAAAAGTAAAAATATTAGAAAAAATAAAAATTAAAACTACTTTTTCAACTCGTATTTTCAACTTATCTCCCTACGGTTTTAGTCAAATTTCGACCAGGATCACTTGTTGGATGAAAAAATAAATACCTCATCCATATAGTACCCATGTTGAATACTTTGGATGGACCTCACTACATGAAAAATGAGAAATACATGAAAATTGATTACAATGATGTTTTCCATTTATTTCTCATTTTTCATGTAGAAGGGTCCATCAAAAGTATGCAACATGGGTACTCCTTGGATGAGGAATTACATTCCACATCCAACAATTGCTCCCGATTGAAATTTGAGTAAAATTGTAGCGATATAAGTTGAAAAAGTATTTTTTTTCTTTTTTTCCCTCTAAAATTTGATGATGTAATTCAATATTATTTTATTATTTCCACTATTATTTTATAATATTCCTTAGGAGTCGCATTTTAGACTGCAAAATTTATCTAATGATTTTTTTCCCTTTAAGGAAAATTTTTAGGCTAGGGAATAGAGTTAAATTCAACTAGGAGTTTGTTTTCTTTTTGTGAGGTCACACACATGGACTGACCCACATTGCATCAAAATATAGGCTGTTTCACGGGAAATATTTCCTCCTTAGGGTTGACGTCACAAGACCTTGACAATTTTTCACTAGGTAAACACTATTTTAACCCTAGGCTTCAATTTAGGGCTTTCTGAAGGCTTGTTGCTCCAATCATTTATCAAATCAATATATAACAAGCCTTTTATTGATCTTATGCACCTTGGTAAGCCTTTGTCCTTGAAGTGCATGATTTTCCCTATATTTGTTGAATTGAGCCTTCTCCTTAAGTTCCTCAAGTTGATTTCCCTTCTTAAGCCTATTAATTTGTCACCATTGAGCCCTTGATTTAGAATACTTATTAGGTGACTAATTCTAATAATCATCCTTGGGATGAAAGTCCAATAAAGGGCAGGAGGTGGTGATCTATGGTGACAAGGGACCTTCACCTCATTACTGTCACTTGGTTTGGCTCTTATCTTGTGAGCCCTCTCACAATACTTGCTATATTTTGAGGCAACATTTTCAAGGAGGATTTGAGTCAACCTCCTCGTTATTTAATATTAAGCTTCATTCTTTAAAGAGAACATTTCAGATGAAAACATAACTTCTCTTTTGGTGACTCCTAAGAATAACCCTATTAAAACACATGGTAGCTTTTTTGACAATACCATAGCTCTGAGAAATAATAATATCTGAAAAATCACCAAAGTTGCTACATCCCCTGTAATCTCAAAGAGTCCCATGGTTAGAAGTTTATTTGTGGATAATACCACCACTAACATCATGGAAACTCCATGGGTCATAGTTTCATTTACGTCATTGGATGCAAGCAAATTCCTTGATGTTATGCATCCCTTACTAGAGAATTACTGCAAATGGTTGATTAAGTTCAATGGTGCAAATTCCATCAGTACAAAAAAACACATGCATGGGTTTTATTGGGTATCAAGTGCTAAATTCATCATGGATGAGGGTGTAGTCATGATTCCCTTTGGCTTTATTTTATAAGGAAGTGCAAGGGATTGGTATTGTTATTACTCCAAGAAGCTCTCATAGGTTGTAGCTCGGAGATGCCTGGTAACATATAAATCTTCAATATTGTTCTCTGAACTATTGGAATGGATGATGTTTTGGATTAAGTTAGATGATTGTTTCAACTCTATTTTCACTCAAGATATGCATGAACACCCTCAAAGTTACAAGGCTTTAGACCACTAATGCTCAATAGTTTATAGATTCAAGAGATAGATGGAGAATACTAACTATACCAGCAGATGCATACATAAACACATATGAATGGCTAGCTACATGAAGTAAATGAAGCTTGCAAATCTAATTTATCAGTGTAGAGATAAGATTGCAATTGTTTGGCATTAGACATAGAAGAAAACATGAATAACCTATTCAAGATCAGGCTTAGAATAGAAGAGAAAATGGGAATTAAACATATAATAGCAAAAGAATCTTATATTGCTAGAATGAAGATGAGAAGCTAGAGTAGCAGAGTATCCATAGTCCCCAAAAGTTGAACCATTGTTACTTTAAACTTTCAAATATTTATAGGCCTTTTACAATGCTCTTGAGACTTCTAAGGCTCGAGAGGTCTTAATATATCCCCTATGTCTTTTTAATTGTTTGATGCAATGACTAGGCACACATGAGCTTGGAGGTTTCTTTTCTAACAACAGAGTAACTGCATTCTGGTAATTCATTGCACTGTCAGGGAGATCGCTTGTGCCAGAGATGCTCCATGATCACTTCTATTATGGGCTGCATCATGTTGTGGCCATTTTTCCCTTTTCGACCATCTGTCTCCGAGCCTCTATTTCCTGGACTCTATTGTATAAAGGAATGGGTCTTCGGGCTTTTGACATCCTTTCGAATACCAAATGATTGTTTTCTATTTTACACAGAAAAACGCTGCAACATTGTGAAATCCCACCAATATCTATTCATTCTGGACTTCAAAAGTCCTTAAACACAGTCTATTTCTCTATCGGGTTCGCCCTTAATCACTATCGCAAGTTGCTAATGGCCTGTCCCCAGGCTTCCCTGTGTATTTTGAAATTCGTTAAAAATCATGAAAAATTGGCTTTGGTGGACCTGAAATATTATATATTTTCATTCTCAAACCCCTTCAGCTTCAATTTTTATCACATCGGCACTACCCCTTTATATTTCATTAAATAAAAAAAATACGCAAATTACATAGGAAAATGCCTTTCGGCGGATTTCAAATTTTATGCAATACTATGTATATAACCATCAAGTCTGGTTAATCACATCGCACATATACATGTATAAAGGCCCCGCTCCATAATGTTTCCCCGATTGTGATCCACCAATGTGATTGATCACAATTGCATATCATTCATGCCCCGAGTCAATGTTGAGCGCTATGTTGTGTTCTCCAATAGCAATCTTGTGATGCAATGTGGGTTGCTGATCTGCGCGCTTGATCGACAGTCCACGTTAACTCCACCAATCGCCATCACCAGTTCCATATAGTCTGCACCAATATCCGTTGATTGCCTGTGCCAATTATGATCCACTGATCAGATCAGGACCATTGATTGGCCAGATCTGACGGCTACTGTGCATTCATTGCTCATGCCTACAATACTCTGTTTTTTCATGGTTTTCTCTGGTTTTTGCCTCCCGATAATATTTTTTCAGCCATTCTAAGGGCTCTTGGCATGCGATTGTTTTGATATTTTGGATTATCTTAATAGCTTTTGAAGACTTAGGGAGCATATTTGGATCCATTTCGGGCCACATGCTAACAGGGCTAAAACTGGCTCCTTCTGGGGATGAAAGCCTTCTTGTGAGATTTTAGGAACTGCAGACTAATGCCTTTCCTGTAAAACCAAAATCAAATCTATCTCCTAGTGTTCCATTGGGCATGGATTTTATTTTGTATCAAAAATACAAACTAAAAAACATATTTACAATATTAAGGCTTTAAATCCTTAAATGAAATAAAGTTTCAAGAACTTCCCATTGACTGGGCTACCAAAAACATGTTCTCCTTCTAGACTATGAAGAATAAAGGTATTGTTCTACTAAATTTGAGTGATGACAAATGGACCTATCCATAAGTAGCCAAACTTACCATGATTACCTTTCTTTTCCTTTAGTTCATCCCATTTGAGAACCCAATCACCAACTTGGAAATTGTCCACTTTTGCCTTCCCGTCGAAGGTGTCTTTGATTTTCTTCTGATGAACTTTTGACTTCTCAACCATCTACTCTCTGATCTATGGTAATTCAACCAGGTTATTCATTCTCCTTACCATGTCATTCATTTCATCCTGTTCTTCTCGAGAGAATTTTTCCACAGGGAGAATCAGTTGGATAGGAAAAACAACATCAGCACCATAAACATGCTTAAATTAAGAATTTCCTATGGACTTCTTGTTGGTAACTCTGTTAGCCCACAGTGCAAACTTCAACTTGCAATCCAAGCTCTTTTTGTTGTCCTCCAATAACTTTTTTATTATCCTTACAAGACTCTTGTTAGATGATTCTACTAGGCCATTTCCTTGAGGATAATATGAGGTAGAATGCACCAATTGAATGCCCATGGATTCAGTCATGTCCACCAATTCTTTTGCCTTGAAAGTTGTTGCATTATCAGTGACTAGTTTGGTTGGGAAACTAAAGCTAGTGAAAATATTCTCATTCAATAACTTTATGACAACTTGATTATTAGCATTCTTAGTGGGTATAGCCTCAATACACTTGGTGAAATAATCAGTGCCTACCATGATCCATTTATGCTAACCACTAGAATGTGGGTTGATCTCACCTATAAAGTCCAAGCCACACTGCTGGAAGGAACCATTGGTGTGTACTAGCTTCAAGGGCGGAGATTTTAGCTGTTGTTTTCCTGCAAACCTCTGACATTTGTCACAAGATTTCACAAAAGAAAACACATCAAAGAACATAGTAGGCCAATAATACTCATATCTTAGGATTTTGCGGGCTATGGTTTTCCAATAATGATTCCCTCCACAAATGCCAGAATTGAACTAGTGCATGAATTCCACAAATTGTCCTTTATCTAGACATCTCAAGAGGATTCTTGATGGGTCTTTCCAATAAAGCAGATTTATATTAATGCAGAATTTGGTTGATCTGAGCTTAATGGCCCGAGCTTGACTTGAGCTAAGCTCTAGAGGGACTTCTAGCTCCTGCAAAACATGAACTATACTAGAATACCATTCACAGGTGTTTAGATTTTCAACGAAAGACTAATTCTTCTCTTGCTCTTTTTCTACTTCCTCTGTCTGTTCATCATGTACATTTGAACCCATGCAATTGATGTCTAACAAACTGTAATTTTCCTTAGCCATAAGTTTAGCCAAGCCCTTGCCTTTGACAAGCTTAGTGGAATTCACCTCTATGTTAAACTCTATGAATTTTACAATCCATTTAGCTCTCTTTCCATCAATATATGGCTATATTAGGACATCTTTTACTAAGGTTGAAGGTACATATGCAACCACTTTGGAATGTTGAATATAAATTCTGAATGCCTTTAATTTTTTTTATGAGAGCATAAGCTTGTTTTTCAATAAGGTCATACCTTAGTTCAACATCCCTTAGAGTTTTGCTAAAAAAGGCCATGGGATGATCTATGCCTTCATCATTTCTCTACAACAGAACTACTGCAAGTGTATCATAAGAGGAAAAAGTGAAGATATAAAACTCCTTAGTGTAATCTAGGCTAATTAGAGTGGGAGCTTGCATGATAGCTTATTTGATGGCTTCAAAAGAGCTTCTTGCAGCATCTGTCCATTTTATTTATGATCCTTTCTTCAACATAGAAGTGATGTGCTTCACTAGCTTTGCAAAGTTTGGAATGAACCTCCTTACAAAATTGATCTTACCCAAGAAGGATTGAATGTTCCTTTTTGAACTTGGGATGGACAATGTCTGAATTTCTTGAACTCTTGCTGGATTAATCTTCAGACCTTCAGTAGAAACATTATGTCCCAGAATTTTTCCTTCTTCTAGAGAAAACTGTGACTTCTTTGGGTTCACAGAAACTCTGAACTATCTGCACTTTAGAAACACCTTCTTCAAATGTTGTAAATGGTCCTTGTGAGTGCTAGAAAATATTGTTATGTCATCAAGTTAAATAAGGACAAACTTGTCCTTCTCTCCCACAAAGGCTATGTCCATGGCCCTATGAAAAGTAGCCCCATAATTCATCAGTCCAAAAGGAATCTTGGAGTACATGAAATTGCCCCAAGGAGTAGTGAAGGTGGTCTTTTCCTGATCTTTTGGATGTACAAAAATCTGATTGTAACCTGAAAATCCATCTAGAAAAGGCATGACTCCAGCCCTTGAAACTTTTTGCAATAAGTGATCCATCTTAGGCGGGGGTGGTTATCTTTTTTAGAGTATTTTTTCAGATTCCTGAAGTCAACACAAAGTCTAATTTCTCCATTCTTCTTTCTTACTACCACAAGGTTAGCTATCCACCTTGAATACCTTAGGGGAACTATGATCTTGGCATCCAACAACTTCTTGATTTCTTTCTAAATCAAAGGCAATAAGAGAGGGCTAATAGGTCTTAATTTTTGCTTAAAAGGGATGGTGTTCTTTTCTAGTGGAATCTTATGCTGAATGATGTTTGTGTCATAGGTTTTAAGATCAATTTATTCCCAAGCAAAAATATTAGCAAATTGCTTCATGAGGGTGCAATACTTGGAATTCTGGGCAGAAGACAAGTGAGTGGATAGATTTATGTACTTCAGATGGGTTGGGCTCCCTATATTATGTTTATGAACAACAAACTCATTTTATTTTTTGGCAAGATTATAAGGTACATCGTTATGATCAAACAACTTCTCTAGAGGCACCAATCCTTTTGGTATCTGGTTACGAGGCAGTTGGACAATGCTTTCTCGACCAATCTTGTCCTTTAGCTTGGACTGGTTGCATTCTTCCATGGTTTGTTTTCTTGGTCGATGTGCATTTCAGAAAATTCATCAACGACTTGTAGAAACCTATTAATTTCATCATTGTCTTCAAAAACTTTCCAGTATTTGACATTGTTAGGCAGAGATGGTCTATGTTTCACCTAAAATTCATAAGTCAATTTAGGAGGCAAAGGAGGAATAAACGTGCTAGCAGACACAACAAGGGAATCAGCAAGTTGGTTCTTCATTCTCAGGATGTAAGAAATTTTGAAAATATTAAAAGGGTCCTTGAGCTTTCATACCTCATCTCTGTATGATTTCATCCTTGGATGCTTTGCTTGGAAAGTTTTGTTGACATGTCGAATGATGAGGTTTGTGTCTCCAAACACTTTCTGACCTTTGATGCCCATTTATTTAGCAACGTTTAAGCCCAATATCAAGGCTTCGTACTCTACTATGTTATTTGTGACCTGAAAAGTTAATTTGAAAGATAAATGATTGTGTTCCTGTGTGGGCGACACAAGGACTACACCTACCCCTGCAACTTCCTTAGAGCAAACTCCATCAAAGAACATGCCCCAAATTTGCAGGCCTTCTTCCTCTGTGATCTAGCAATTTGGTTTCTTAAGTTGTGTGGAGGCTAATTGAGATTCTTCAATCTAAAGAATACAAGCTCCAAAATTAGTGTTGATAGCATATATGGGATGATTAGTGGGATTCCGTTCATCACTAATGATATAATCCAACTGAGCTTCTCTGTGTAATCTCCTGCTCTCACCTCCAAAAACTGGGACAATAGCATAGGATAGATCATTTTGTAATGTTCCACCTAATCTCTATTTCCAACCTCTGGAAAGCAACATGCCAAACTTGGGGCATACATCTACTACCACAATATCCATCATCATGCTCTTCATGGGCAACTGAGACAAGGTGATGGTTAGGTCTTTGATTAATCCCAGACATTTCACTTTTCTAGAGTCGAAAGAAAATAGGTCATGATAAAGCTTGGTAATGTCAAGACCAAATTCATCCATGAAAGCCTTGGTCATTAGATTATGGCTGGCTCCTATGTCTAGCAAGCAGTTATGAAGGATTTTGTCATGAATAGTCAGTGAGACATAGAATGATGGGGAGTTGTCTTCACAATTTTCAATCATTGGGATGAGAATAACAATTGGTTTGTCATCTTGTAGATTTACATAGTCAATGGAAGCTTGGATGGCTTTAGGCTCAAGGGCCTCGAGGATGGATCTTTTGAAGGACTCATTTTTCACTAGTTCAATCAAAGGTATAGGTATTCTTAGCTTATGAATTTCTGACTGGAAACTGAAAGGAGAAGGAGACTTGTCAAGGCCTCTTACATCATAAGCTGGAGCTTTGGGGTTGATGGGATCAACTTTCGATCATTTCTACTTATTAGGTTGTTGTATTGTAGGGACATTACCTCTTTGAACATGAGTTTCCTTGGAATTATTCATCTTCGACCTTAGAATATATCTGTGTTGATCTTCAGTTTGCAGAACAGCTTCACCATCCCATTCTTGGTTGATCTGGTCATTAAATAATGACTTTTCATAGGCAGCTGAGGTAAAAAAGGAGGCACTGCCTTTGTCTTCCAGACAATGGATCTCATCATCTTCTTCAAACTGCTCTTCTTCCATGACTACATTCTAGAGAGGGAGCTTCACCCTTTGGTCTTCATTGGCATCTTTGCTTCTTTGCAAAATCTGCAACTGCTCATTAGCTCTTCTATATGGATTTGGATTTCTAGGAACAAAGGTATTAGGAACCCTTCCTTTCCCAGGGTGCTGCTCAACCTTTAATTTAGAGATTTCAGAGGCTAGTGGCTCTATCATCTTGGTCATTTTATCTATCTTGGGATCTGAAAATGATGAAGACTTAACCCTCTATCTCCTTATATCAACATTTCCCTTGAGCTTCTCTGCAACCATGATGTTTGATTCTACTTCCAAGGCTGCATCCTGCATATCAACCAAAGTAGCACATCGCCTCGCCCTCAATAGTAGATAGAAATCAGAATCAAAGGCACTGGAATAGGTGAGTTTAGCAGAGGTAGTGGTGGGTTTTACTTCAGCTAGTATCTTGATGTACATGAGGTTAAACCTCTTATTAAAATCAGACAACAACTCACCATTTTCCCTTTTTAAGTTCCCAAACTCAGCGTGGTAGTAGAGTAGATCCTTCTTAGCCCCCTAATGCTTTAGGAATGCATCATATAAAGCCTCAATATCTGCTATAGACCTTGGGGTCAGTTCTCTAAACCATTTTCTAGCCTCTCCATGTAGACTTTGGACAAAGACTCTCATCCACACATCATCTTCACTAATGTCCAGGTTATTAGCATAGTTATAGAATGACTCAAGATGTTCCTTAGCGGTAACACCTTCAGTCCCAGTGAACTTGGGCCTATACTTCTGATATTCTCCAGTATGGCATTCAAAGGAGTGGGTAGGACTAGAGGTCCATAGCTAGTATTTATGATTCTTTCCATTTTGGCAGGTTGTGGACCTGCCATAGTTGTGGTGGCTATAAGGGTACTGGAAGTCTGAATGACAGAGGGTTGAGGAGTGACTGATAGGACTAAAGGAGTATGATGGATAGGAGGAGAGGCTTTCTTTGGGCTTACAACGAAAGAAGAACCTAAAGAATAAGGAGCTTTATGAATCTTTGAGATTTTTTCTTCACTGCTAGTATTAGATGCTATACTCTTAACATGTATTTGTTCTATTGCAAGATTTTCTTGAAGAGATATGGAATATTGTTTAGATTTAACTGAACCTGATGCTCCTTTCTGTAATACCTTTCTTTCTTTGATGATTTTTTTAGGGTCACGTACTGGGCCAACGTGTGACTTTTGAGGATTTCTCCGAGTATGCCTCACAAACTGAGCCAGAACTATGAAGTGGAGTCGCCAAGAGGATCATCCTCTAGTAGAGTCGCTAGATAGATGATTACAACCGAAAATGTGCCTAGACTTTGTCTATCATCAAAGCTCGATTTGTGTCGTCTCCCAAGGAAGTTGAGCTTTAGTCTCCTGTCCCCGGCAGTGGCACCAATTATGTTATCACTCCAGGAAGCTCTCCTAGGTTGTAGCTCGGAGATGCCTGGTAACATATAAATCTTCAATATTGTTCTCTGAACTATTGGAATGGATGATGTTTTGGATCAAGTCAGATGACTGTTTCAACTCTGCTTTCACTCAAGACATGCATGAACACCCTCAGAATTACAAGGCTTTAGACCACTAGTGCTCAATAGTTTATAGATTCAAGGGATAGATGGAGGATACTGACTGTACCAGCATATGCATACATAAACACATATGAATGGCTAGCTACATGTAGTGGATGAAGCTTGCAAATATAATTTATCAATGCAAAGATAAGATGACAGTTGTCTGGCATTAGACACAAAAGAAAACATGAATAGCCTATTCAAGTGTAAGCTTAAAACATAAGAGAAAATGGGAATTGAACATATAACAGCAAAATAAGCTAATATTGCTAGAATGAAGATGAGAAGCTAGAGTAGTAGAGTATCCACAGTCCCCAAAATTTGAACCCTTGTTACTCTGAACTTTCAAATATTCATAGGCCTTTTACAATGCTCTCGAGCCTTCTGAGGAATGAGAGGTCTTAATCTATCCCCTCTATCTTTTTAATTGTTTGATGCCATGACTAGGCACGGATGAGCTTGGAGGTTTATTTTCTAACAGCAGAGTAACCACATTCTAGTAATTCGCTACACTATCAATGAGCTCGCTCGTGCTAGCGATGCTCCATGATTGCTTCTATTGTGGGCTGCATCATGCTATGGCCCTTTTTCCATTTCAGGCCATCCGTCTCCCCGCCTCTATTTCTCAAACTCTATTCTATAAAGGAATGGTTCTTCGAGTTTTTGACATCCTTTCAAATGCCAAATGATTGTTTTCTGTTTTACACAGAAAAACGTTGCAACACTATGAAATCCTGACAAGCTCTATTTAATGTGGACTTTAAAAGCCCTTAAACACGATCTATTTCTTTGTCAAGTCCGCCCTCAATCGCTATCCCAAGTCGCTAATGGCCTATCCCTAGGCTTCCCTTTGTATTTTGAAATTCATTAAAAATAGTGAAAATTTGGCTTTGGCAGACCTGAAATATTATATATTTTCATTCCTGAACCCCTTTGGGTCTGGGTTTTATCGCATCATTGTTTCTCTTTTGTATTTCGTTAAATAACGAAAATATGAAAAATACATAGGAAAATGCCTTTTGGTGGATTTCAAATTTTAGGCAATACTATGTATATAATCGTCGGGTCCAGTTAATCACATCGCAAATATACATGTATAAAGTCCCTGCTCCATAATGTTTCCCCGATTATGATCTGCCAATGTGATTGATCGCAATCGCATATTGCTCATGCCTCCGGTCAATGGTGAGCACTCTATTGTTTTCTCTGATAGCGATCCTGCGATGCAATGTGGGTCATCGATCTATGCGCTTGATCGATGGTCCACGTTGACTCCGCCAATTTCCATCTCCAGTTCCATATAGTCTATGCCAATATCCAACGATTTCCTGTGCCAATTGCGATCTACCGACCAGATCTGGACCATTGATCAGCCAGATCTGACGGCTACTATGCATTCATTGCTCACACCTACAATACTCTGTTTTTTCATGGTTTTCTTTTGTTTTTACCTCCCGATAGTGTTTTTTCACCCATTCTAAGGGCTCTTGGCATGCGATTGTTTTGATCTTTTGGATGATCTTACTAGCTTTTGAAGACTTAGGGAGAATATTTGGATCCATTTCGGGCCACATGCCAACATGGCTAACAAGTACCTTAGTTTACCCAAAGGTAGTATCATGTATTATGATACCTTTCACCAAGCCGTTGACAAAACATGTTCCATAGTCAAGGAGGTGTCATTCTCCTTGAGAAATTCCTTGAAGCTAAGACTGAAAATGAAATTGTGAAGTAATTTACCCAAGATTTTGAAACTATACTCAATGAAGTCCCTAATATATATAGGACAATTGATGACATCATCCTTGATAAATATGTGTGATATTTCCGTAAGCATTTGACATATCCTCTTATAGACAAAATGCCTCAATATTTAGATGAAGCCAAAGTCTTATATGTTGAGATCAAAAAAATTTCAATGCAACTAGGAATTACTTGTTCACCAATCCTAGGGCTCAAATTAAACCCAAAGTTAAGCCTAGCACCTAGGTGGACCCTGCCTTGCAAGGATTCACCAAATGTTTTGATAAGGTTACTAATGAGCCGATGTAAAGATAGATGGAAATGATGAATATGTTTTCTGTTATTGACATGGAAAGGGGATCTTTCCATAACTTCTCTCCTATGCCACAATCCATTAAGGAAAGACATCTCAAGAAGAAGGATATCATTAATCACAACATAATTTTAAAACACTTTTCCCCAAAAAACTTGGTCGGACATGAGAAGTCTCCTTGGTGCATGTTGCTAGGAAATCTAGTAGGCCTTGGAGAGGGGTACCCTACAAGGTTGTCACTAGACCAAGGGACAATAATGAGATAGTAGCCTATTTTCACCACAACTATGACCCCCTTATCTTTATGGACTTTCACTTATGGGAGGAGTCCCAGTATAAAGGTCACCTAATTGATATTCTAGGTTTTAAATATTAGAGGTCACTTAATGTATTTTAAGGGAAAGACACAATTTAGGTCCTAGGCTCCAACTATGAAGAGGAGGTAGTTCACTTTCGTTAGAGAGGCCAGGTTGGGGAAATGCAAGACCTAGGTTTTGATTGATATGTTGTGAGTTGGTATGGTCAAAATTTAAATTTTCAAGAAAGGGTTTCCCACAATGTGTTTCAATAAGCTTATGGCACATGAAACCCTAAAGAATCCCTTGAGTTCAAGTTATAACCAAACTAGGGCTTTACCCTAGGTAAATCAACTAGGATAAGAGAAATTATGGATGAAATTGGAATGAATTCCCACCAATGGGAATTATTTTGAGGAAACCACAATATCCTTTTATGTTTATACTTTCCAAGACCAAATATATACCTTCCTAGTCAATTTTCACTAAGCCCTAGTTGGTCACTTGGCCTTAAGAGGGTCAAATTAGAGAGAGAGAGAGAGAGGGAGAGAAATACATTTCAAAATTTATGAAAAAATATGATTTCATCACTAAAAAATGATGGATAGTTCCTATTCCTAGGGTTGATAGAGTCTATGGATTCTTTAGGTTGGCTAAAGCTTGCAGAGTAACGATATTTTGATGCACTAGCATCAAAACCCTCACTATTACCTTTGTGAGGGATAATAATTCACTTGGGATAGCTAATTTAATATCACCAAGGGGATTGTCATTTTCATATCATATAATGAGTAATGCATGTAATAATATTACCTAGTTTCCATAAAATTTATATTCAACAAAATTAGGGCACAATATTTAAGCTAATCACCAATTTATTCCATATATTAAACATGAAATTGAGAATTTTCGAATAAAAGGAACTTACAAGAAAATATGTATGTACAATCCAATCATTGATCAAGGAAACTTCTCTAAAGATAATAATATCTCTCCAAGACAAAACATGCTCCATAGATCACATCTCAAATAGGTAAAAGTGGCTGAAATTCTGAAGTAGAAAAGCTAAATTCACAAGTGATGATGATGACAAATGAACAAGTTCTCTCCTTTATATATATGAGGATGGTGAGTTTATATTAATCTAATATTGATCCGAACTTAAAAAAGAATGCAACAACTTACAGATATAATCATAAATATAGACATGTAATAGAAAAACATTTCATTTCATTATTAGAAAAATACTAAACTATGCTTACAAACAGAATGGAAATAAGATAGCTCGAGCGATGTTAGATTATCTCTGAGAAGAGATGTGGCGGCTACATGCCTATGAATTATGTTATAATGAAGCTCAAGGGCCTATTTATTATTGGAAAACATGAGAAAACCCTAAACAACCAAAACCCTAACCGTAGGAGATGTAACACCAAGAGTTTGTGGGCCCTGTTGGGGTTAGTTGTGCATCCAACTTTTTGGGGTCGTAACTTGGTCATATTATCTCCATTTGGAATGTATGATACCTTGTTGGAAAGGTATTTCTAAGTACTAAAGGTTTCGCTGGAGGCCATGATGAATTTAGCACTTACTACCCAAAAAAGGTCTCACTAAAGTCAAGGGTCAGGGAGAAGTCAAGGCAAAGGGAATCATGACTACACCCTCATCCACCATGCATGTGTTTTTTTTTACTGATGGAATTTGCACCATTAAACTTAATCAACCATTTGCAATAATTTTCTAGTAAGGGATGCATAACATCAAGGAATTTTCTTGCATCCAATGACTTAAATGAAACTATGACCCATGGAGTTTCCATGGTGTTAGTGGTGGTATTATCCACAAATAAACTTATAACCATGGGAATCTTTGGGATTACAAAGGATGTATCAACTTTGGTGATTTTTCGTGTATTCTTATTTCTCAAAGCTATGGTATTGTTAAAAGAGCTACCATGTCTTTTAAAAGGGTTATTTTTAGGAGTCACCAGAAGAGAAGCTATGTTTTTGTCTGAAATGTTCTCTTTAAAGAATGAAGCTTAATATTCAAATAATGAGGAGGTTGACTCAAATCCTCCCTAAAAATGTTGCCTCAAAATATAGCAAGTATTGTGAGAGGACTCACAAGATAAGAGCCAAACCAAGTGACAACAATGAGGTGAAGGTCCCTTGTCACCATAGATCACCACCACTTACTCTTTATTGGAATTTCATCACAAGGATGATTATCAGAATTAGTCACCTAATAGGGTGTTAAATGTCTCGTTGAGTACTAAAGGTAGGGTGCTAAAGGTGAAAATTTGGAACTTGCTTCCATTCCAAGAGTGTCTGGTATATTGTTGGCTTGTATGCATTTGACCCAGGTTCAGAGGTGATTTAGCCAAGCAAATCTCGATATTACTGGCCCTTTCGGCAATAGTCCATGGAGCACAAACTGAGGTCTCACCCGAAGTAGTATGGGAGGGTGCTAGAACCAGGTTTCCGCACCTTGGGGATGTCTGATGGGCTTCCAGAGGTTTGCGGTCTGACCCGTCGCTATGCGCACTTGCTATTCTTTCACTACCCATGTTGCTATTTTCACGTAGCCCTACTTGGGGCATGACCTAGATAATACCCAAGTTCCTTGCTAATTAACCGATTACTTAACTTGTGTGTGTAATATTTATGGTTATCACAACATATTTAGCAATCATATCAGTGCGCATGATACATAAACTAATACAAACATAAAGAAGATAATGCACAACAAATACACAGAAATAGGAATCAACTTCTCTTTGTTAATATTCAATCCCAATTATAGACTTGACACCGCCCTGCACACTTAGCTGCAGGGGCCCGCGCACTTAGCTACATACTTTACTAGGCCTCTGTGCACTCAGTTGTAAAGCCTCTTCCTACTATTATGACCTAATACACTTAGAATCTTACTCTAAGATTGAACCATTCCTTCACTACTCTTTCTACCATCTACTAACTTTTCGACTTAGAGCCTCGCTCTATTTATGCAATCCCATAGTCCACAGACCATGGGTAGGCCGACATGAATTTTCATTACATTACATTACTTTAGGGCAGACATCCCTATGACTTAATCTCTACTTTGCACTCCACGCTTGCAATTCGTGGAGTCTTACAAAATGTTTAACCAAAACTTGGGCTTTGAGCCCCAAAACATGTTGTGGGGGGATTCCATGCCCAACAAGCCCCCAACACAATCATCGTAACTCGTCCCGAGTCACTCTACTGGTGCAGTGATCTTGCAACAAAGCCCCTCCAACTCTTCCCGTACTGCTCAGAGGTCCGCGACGCATTGTTCTGCGGTTTGTTGGAGCTACTGCATGTGTGCTTCTGAATTATCTGCACCTGAATTATGTCCTTTCTTTTGGTACCAGCTTCTAGTGTGTGTGTTTATAGTCCCACACCTTTGTTCGACTCCTCGGGTCATGAAGACTATTCTTTGGCCAGTTATTCAAATAGTCGGCCCAACCATGTAGGGCTTCAGGCGACTACCCTTACTTTTCTTGGGAAGGGTTCCTCATTAAGTTTGACTAGCTGGACCACTCCTCCGTCTATGATCTCCTTTACCACGTATGGTCCCAGCCAGCGCATTCTAGATTATCAAGGTAATTTTTCAAACTTATTGTCATACAGTAGCACTAAGTCGTTTACCTTGAAGGTCCACAACTTGATATGGTAGTCATGCTAGGCCTTTTCATGTTGCTTTTGTACCTGTTGATTAAATCTGGCCAAAAGTCATTCTTCCTCAAGTTCTTCTAATTGTGCGAGCCTTTCTTCCAGAGCTTCATGGTCCGTCATGCCTATGAGCACTGCTATTCGTAGACTTGGTATGATGTATTCCATCGGCATGACTGCTTCCATACCATAGACCAACCGAAATGGTGTTTGTCCCGTCAATTTCTTGCACATTGTCCTATATGCCCATAACACGGTGGGTACGCACAGGTCCCAGTCATTCCACTGTGTGTTACATACTTTTGTCAGCACAGTCTCTAGTATTTTAATGAATGCCTGTATTGTTCCATTGGCCTGTGAGTGGTAAGGTGTACTTTTATGATGATACACCTAGAACTCTTCTGTGAGTTCGCTGATGGTTTCATTCAAGAAATGTATTTTGCAATCGCTCATTAAGATTTTTGGATAGCCAAATCATGTCAACATGTTTTCGAACAAAAACTTTGCAGCCATAGTAGCCATGCAATCCTTGACCGACTGTGTTTTTGTCCATCCTGTTAGGTATTTCGTCGCGGTGATGATGTAGCATGCACCCGTCTTTCCCTGAGGTTTGATCAGGCCCATGAAGTTGATTTCCCATTTCTCAAATAGTTGTAGCATCATTTGGGGATTTAGTGGCATCTCGTCCCTCTGTGATGGTTTTCCCGTCCTTTGACATATATCGTAGGCCTTATAGTGTGCTTTCGAATCTTGGTGTAGGGTTAGCCACCATAATCCTGCGTGAAGAATCTTTGGTGCGGTTGCACATCCTGCATAGTGTCCTCCTGCAATGCCCCCATGTGATTTCGTTAGGACCTGACTTCATTAAAATTCAAGTACATAGCTTCGCAATATCTCACCATTGCCCATCTTGTAGAGGTTTCCCATGATGACAAAAAAGTCTATCGTGTGGACCACCAATTCCTTCTTCTATTAGATTGAGTACTCCTTTGGCACAGTCCCTGTTGTTAGAAAATGGATTATACCTTCAAAGCGTCCATCCACGAAGATCATTGCAAAGAGTTGTGCATCAAGTAGTCCCTCCTCCAAATTTGTTGGTTCCTCGCCCATCTCAATTTTTGACAAGTGGTCTGGTCCTGTGTTTGAGCATCCCAGCTTGAATATGACCTCAAAATCATATTCTTGAAACAATAAAAGCCATCTGCATATGTGCCCCCCAACACAGGCTTGTTCAGAAGGTATTTCAATGTGGAATGGTCAGTATACATCTTGAGATGTCCTCCCAGTAAATAGTGTCAGTATTTTTGGAGTGCGTACACCATTGCCAAGCCCTCCCACTCGATGGTAGAGTAGTTCTTTTATGCTTTGGACAATTTTCGACTTGCAAATGCGAACAAGTGATCTACACCCTCTGTGCCTTCCTGTGTGAGTATGACTCCCAACGTGATACATGACGCATCAACATGTACATGGAATTCCATGTCCCATTTGAGGAAGACCAGGATTGGTGCAGAGGCCAATTTCCACTTCAGGACATCCAAACTCTTCATGCAATTATTTTTCTAGCAATATGTAACATCTTTTTTCAATAGCTTTTCCATCAGTGCAGTTATTTGGGCATATCTTTTGATGGACTTCCTATAGTATCCAGTGTGTCCCAAGGTAGCGCACAATTGTTTAACACTTCGCGGTGCTTCCAAATTGAGGATAATGGCAATATTCACAGGGTCCACCATCAGTCCTTGTTTGCAGACCACATGTCCCAGCATGTTTCCAAAGGGAACGAGGAATGTGCACTTCTTCTAGTTCAGCGCAATCTAGTGTCAGCGACACGTATCCAGCATCAAACATAAGCTCGCTACATGGTTCTTAACTAATCCAAAAAAAATCCAATCATCCAGGTAGACCTCCAAAAACTTGTGGATGTATTCTTTGAACACGGCTACCACGATGCGCAAAAATATAGCTGGCACATTCTTCAGTCCAAATGGCATCACGGTGTATTGAAAGCATCCCCATTCTATTTCGAAGGTCATCTTGCTCCTATATTCTGGCACAATCTTGATCTAGATGGTACCCTGTGAACCCATTCGTGAATGAGTATGCTTCTTGATCACCAACATTCTCTAGTACTTCATTTGTGAATGGTGTCGAGAATGGATCATGTACACAGGCATCATTGAAATTCCTAAGGTCTATGCATATTCTTATGTCACCTTTCTATTTTTTCTCCTACACTACCATAGGACTCACCTAGTCAGATTCTTCCACTGGTTCAATAATTCCAACTGTGAGCATTTTGTCTAATTCATCGTGGACATTTTCTTTGTACTTTGGATTCAAGTGATAAGGCCGCTACTTAACAAGGTTCACATCAGGTTTTAGGGTGATCTTCATTGTCACTAAACTGCCAACGATCCCTTTTAAGTCCGTAATTTTGGTCGGGAATAAGTCTTAGTATTCACGGAGTAACTCAATGACCTTATCGACCATGGAATCATCCCAATAGTTCCCAAGCATTGCATATTTTGGTTCTACCTCCATTCCAATGTTGACCTGCTTCGTCTTTAGCGGCGCGGTGATGTCGGGGTCTTCAAGTGATGGTCCGCAAATCTCACGAGAGCCTTCTATTTCTAAAATTTTAATGTTCCGTGGGTCCTCATCATCCTCCTTAACCTTCACGTTATAACACTCCAGTGTGCCACTTAACTGTGTTTCCCATTCTGGCTGAGGTACTCCCATTAGCTCCTGTGGTATTTTAAAGATAGCGACTTTTACTGCTTGTAGCGCATCATCAACAGTATCTCACCAATGATATTCAAATGTGAATGTTAAGAAGAATCCCTTACGCAAGACATCCCATTCGCCCATACAATGGTGGAGCTCCATCTTTGTATACCAATTCATGGGTATGACATCCATGGTATGGTAGAATAAATTTACCCATTCAGGCTGGGGCACTTCCCCATAGACCTTGGTCCATTTCATGAGGTTCATGTGTGGATCATCTCATCCATCATATTTGTCTACTAGTCATATTTGTGGTTTTCCAAAATGTAGGCGCATCATCCTTTTGCATCCATGCCAGTCCTCAAAATTTCCTTGATGTGTACCCCACCATCATGCAGGTGTTGCGCGCAGTTCCCACTTCATTGCATCGAACCGTTGTTGTTCTAGTACGACACTTTAAAATTTTCTCATAAATTCATCTACCACTGACAATCCATCATATGTCAGTAGCTCCCTTGCCTCTGCTATTATGAAACGCAATGACTTGATCATCATGTTGCAGTTTAGTGTTGTTACTTTGTGCAGCCGGTTCTACCATCTCTCTATCTCTTCATCTGAATCCGAAGTGTAAGATCTTTGGTGCTCCCACGAAATCTTTCCATCTGTCAGTCGAATTCACCCAATCCTCTCCTTGTACTTATCTTGTAGATACAGTCAAGATCGTCATCACTATTGTCATCACACACCGGTTCAGTGTATCGCACTCCTTCGGTTGGATCTAGTGGTACTTCTACGCGTAGTAACTTTTTCTCAAAGGTCATTTTGCGCTTCTTCAAATTTATGACTTTGTTCATATTGATAGCTCAATCTATTCCTAGTAGTGTGGGATAGGGATTGTTGTCATTGACAATCTCTATCACTTCAAAATTCGGTTGTGCGCTTGCGCCTTCAATATTGACTGTCACCCCTTGCAATCTTCCCATGGGAAAAATCTTTTGTTGGTTTGCCATTTGTAACTGAATAGGGAACCATTCTCACATAGGACTGCCCATGTGTTCCCGTGTTTGTTTTGGTAGTACATTCACGTCCAAACCCAGATCTAGGATTACCTGATCCATTTCGTACTCGCCTATTTGTGTAATCAACCTCATCTCCCTTCCTGTGCACAATGAATGATTTCCAACTTTTCGCACCACATGTGGTTCTCCTGACCCCATGCACCTAGTGATAAGTTCTTGTAGCCCTCTGACTGCCTTGCTGTTGTGTAGCAGTTTCATGCATGTCTCTAGAAAGGTAGTGAGCATGGAAAGATCCATCCCTGGTTTTAGTTGATCCTTACTACCTGAAGTGGAGGCCCTCATGAAGCTCTTCTTAGCTTCCATGAATGTCTCCTTTGTGTGTTCTAAATCAAATTTGGGTTCCCTTATAGGAGCCTTGTGAACCTACGTGCTTTCTTCTAGCTGCTTCCCTTTATCATCTCCCATTGTCATACCGCTCCTGAGCATCATGTTTACATTTGGGTCTTCTTCATGCAGTCCAGACCTCATCATTTGTAAATTCTGGGTCAGAGGGGGCTGGAGTACCCCCTTTTCGCACATCTTCGCTATCAGTGAAGGGAAATATTCTACCTCATGATCAAATTGATTACAATACCAACATGATATCCTATTCGAGTTCATACAATCGCGGGCATAATGCCCTGGCCCTCGGCAATTGCAACAAATTATCTGGCTGCGACCCCTTCCTGGTCCCATTCCACCTCGACCCCCACCGCGCCACTGAAAACCAACGTGCACCATCCCTACATTTGGGTCAAAGGCTCACGTTTTGTCCTGTATCATGTGGGCATGAGTCTAATCCATCATTAGTTCATAGCTTCGGCAGGTGTGTTTTTCATGCTCAATCGACCTACAAAAATTATGAAACAATTGTTGGGATATCTACATATACTTTCTGCAACATATGACAATTGTTCATGGTGTGTTTTCCTCCTATTTGGTAGATCATGCACCATAATGCAGAAGTCACGCTCAGCCCTACCTATTCCTCTGGTCCTAATGGCATTGGCCCTCCCCTTGCCAAGTAGTTTGCGAACACTAGATAGTGGTCCTTCTCGTGCCCTTGGCCTTTGCATTTTGTGCACCATACTTCCTTGCGCACCTCCAGCCGAGTTGTCTTGTCCTGTTTCAAAATTTGCATCGCCAGACACATATTCTGCAGTTGCGCGTGGATTTGTTGGACTCCTAACCCAGGGTCCTGTATAGAGGTCTCATGCAATCTCATTTCCATCTCCAACGCTTCGGCTTGGGTGGAAAGTTTTTGTTGTGATAGCATCATCCTTAAGTGTGGCGTAAGTGAGGCCATAAACCATGTGTGATGATGTGCATTAGTGAATGTCATATTGGCTTCGCGGATCATACTCTTTAGCCTTTGGTCCAAATCCCAGGTGGTCTTGCCCGGGAGCATCGCAATCTCCTTAAACTCGATGATTTATTGTGTCTCTGATTTTGGCCTGCTAAATTCCATGTTCAGCCAAGTCTGGATCTCTACAATTCCTGCATTCGGGTGGTCATTAGAATGCTTGATATACCATGTTAAGACACGATCCTACAGCGTGCTCACCAGCGTAACATTTTTAATATTATCATCCACAACGCCCTGTGCTTCCCATACCCCTCTTACCATGAACCAGAACTAGTCTGAATATTCATTTCTTACTCCACTGAACATTGACAGTTTGATCACGCTCACCATACTGGACTACGGTGGTGGTGGAGATGGAGGTGAGGGGGGTCAAACAGGTGGTATTGTGGGTGGAGGTGGTAAACATGGAATTCTCTATCTTATCAAACTAACCGCACTTCTTAGGGAAACTTTCATGAGCTCCTTCTTGCTTTCCCGCAAGGGTGAAATTAAGGGATTGTTTTTCAACTCCTCACTACTTCTTCTTCTATAGATCTTCTCACTTCACGTAGTCCCAAACATTAATTTATTCGCATAACACGATTTTCACACAATAGCATCTTAATCTAAGTGTTCATGGATTTACTATACTTACCTCGTGGTCCCTTGAGAAAATGTAGCTCTGCCCTGTAGCTGACAGTAGTGTCTACCGTGAACTCAGTGATAAATCCTCCTATTATTCGGTCAAGCCAGTGGTCCACAGCTCACGCTATCTTATCTTCTAATGCTTCTAGTTTGCGTACTAGTTTCAAAGTCCACACTATTGGTTTTTCGAGCCCACACCTTCCCTGACTATCTGCTAGCTTCGCGATCCACTCATACAACTCAGACAGAAAATATGCGAAGAAAATTTCATGGATTTCTGTATACAAGTAGTGTTCCAACCATTGTTCCTTAGATACTCACAAATTTCTATTCTCTTGTGCTACGAACTCGTGAATCTTCTTGTCCAACCACTCTTCAATTTATTTCTTTGATGGATTCCAGTGGCACGACATCAAACATCCTTTATGTAGATCCCATGTCCCAGTGACATAACCATTTGTTGGCTTGTATGGGCCTGACCCAGGTTCATAGGTGATTTAGCCAAGCAAATCCTTGTGCTATTGGCCCTTTCAGCAACAATCCATGGACCGCAGACTGAGGTATCACCTGAAGTAGTATGGGAGGGTGTTAGAACTAGGTTTCCGCACCTTGGGGATGTCTTATGGGCTTCTGGAGGTTCGCGGTCCGACTCGTCGCTATGTGCACTTGCTATTCCTTCTCTACCCATGGTGTTGTTTATGTGCCACCCTGCTCGATGCATGACCCAAATAATACCCAAGTTCCTTGCTAATTAACCAATTACTTAACTTTTGTGTGTAATATTTATGGTTATTACAACATATTTAGCAATCATATCAGTGCATGCAATACATAAACTAATACAAACATAAAGAAGATAATGCACAAAAAATACACAGAAATAAGAATCAACTTCTCTTTATTAACCTTCAATCCTGATTACAGAATTGACACTGGCCTACGCACTCAGTTGTAGGGGTCTGTGCAATCAGCTGCGGACTCTACTACGCCTCTGCGCACTCAGCTGTAGAGCCTCTTCCTACTATTATGACCCAATACACTTAGAATCCTACTCTAAGCTCGAACCATTCCTTCGCTACTCACTCTACCATCTACTATCTTTTCAACTTAGAGCCTCGCTCTATTTATACAATCCCATGGTCCGTATACCATGGGTAGGCTGACATGAATTTACATTACACTACATTACTTTAGGGTAGATAGACCTATTACTTAACCTCTACTTTGCACTCCGCACCCACAATTCGTGGAGTATTACAAAACCTTTGACCAAAACTTGGGCTTTGAGCCCCAAAACGTGTTGTGAGGGGATTACATGCCCAACATATATGCTACCGAATTCTAAATCACCCTTATAAAGGTGTGGGCACCTTGATGTCTCGTGCCCACAGGAGTCGATCATAGTGATCAGTGCCATGACTAATGGTCGACTTGATGCAATCAATGACATTATTGGTGGTTCCCTTATTATACTTAATGTTCAAATGGAACTATTGTAGATAGGTAGACCATTTCTAATGGTGATCATTTTGCAACTTCCCTTGTGTTTGTATGAAATGTAGAGGTCGGTGGTATCTGTGGATGATTGTTTCCTTCCCTAGAATGTAATGCTTCCATTAACAGCAAGCCTACATAATGGAATACATTTCTTTGTCGTGAGTTGGGTACTTTTGGAATGTTTTTGAAAGTGTCTCACTGTGGTAATCCATTGGATGCCCATGTTGAGTAAGAACCACACCAATAGCATAGTCAGAGGCATCTGTCTCAATCTCAAATGGTTGTTGCAAGTCTAGTGATATGAGCATTGGTGAAGAACAAAGGTGATTCTTCAACTCGGAGCATGCTTTTTTTTGGGTTTTAGACCAAAAAAACTTTCATTTTGCTCTACCATTAGTGACTTGACTTAAAGGCCAAGTGATATGAGAGAACCCAACACGAACCTATGGAAGAAATTAGCAAGACCCAAAAAGTTGTGGAGCTATTATAAACTGGTTGGGGCTAGCCAATCCTAAATGACTTGTATCTTGGATGGGTCCACATGTACACCCTTCTCATCAATTATGTATCCCATATATTGAACTTGGGCTAGGGTAAAGGTACATTTCTCCAAGTTAGCAAACAACTTGTGTTATTGCAGGGTTTGAAGGACCTATCGAATATGGTGGAGGTGTGCTTCCCAACTCTGGCCGAAGATCAAGATGTCATATAAATACACAACCAAAAATACATTGGTGAAGGGTTGCAAGATGTCATCCATCAATCTCATGAAGGTTGTAGGGGCATTCGTCAATCCGAATGGCATGACTAACCATTCGAAAAGGGCCTCCTTCGATTTGAAGACAATCCTCCACACATCGCAGGGTTCGATAGGCACCTAGTGATAACTTGACTTCAAGTCAGTTTTGCTAAAATATTTGGCCCCTTTGAGCTGGTCCATAAGGTCATTAATATATGGGATTGGGTACCTATTCCAAACAACGATCTTTTTCAGTGCCCGATAGTCAATACAGAGCCTCTAGGTCCCATCCTTCTTCTGTACCAATAAAATCGGGCTCCCACAAGGTGATTAGGTTGGCCTGATCTGCCCTTTCTGCAATAGTTCCTGAATCTACCTCTTCATTTCATCATCCTCCATAAGAAAAAATCGATAGATCAGTTCATTGGGCAGCGACATGCTTGGGGTCAGATTGATGGAGTGCTTGACCTAATAGTGCAGATGTACGCCTGTGGGTGAGGCAAAAATATCCTTGTACTATTATAGACATTTTTGGGCACTACAACACCAATCATACATGTCCACAAACCAAGGGCTTCTAAGTCCCTAAAAGTGTTGCTTCACAGCTGTTGAAGCCCTGAAAATCGGGTTGACAACAAGGGGGATACCCGCCCGGTCCGGACCTTGGTTGGTAGCTCCTTATCCATTTGGTATAGCGGGTCCAACTGGGGATAATGGGATCAGTTTCCCAATCTAAGGGTGTGTGTGTGTGTGTGCAGAATTGGATGTTGCTGATCTAAAAGTTCCTATCTAAACTACTTTAATCTAACTCTATGCTACTGTAATCTAATGAAAACATCACATCTAATCTATGCTAACCCGGGATGTAATTCTTCTATTATGCGATCTAAAGAGATTTCAAATAATAACTGGTAATAAGGATCATTCAGCGATTATAAGAATGGAAATCAATTAAGATGAACCACTTTGCATAAAAAGTTAGGCAAAACAGTTGTGAACAACATATCGCATAATAAGTTATTCACACATTAAACATAAATAAATGGCTCCACTGTAAAAAAGTGCCAAATGGTAATACAAACATTCATGTAATAACATATAAACAACTAAAAACTATATATTGCTTTAAGAATATAAGCAGAAATGGTCAAGAGATAAAAGTACCATTTATGACTGGTCCTAGTCATAAGCTTCAAGCAACGTTCTAATATCTACTAAGAGTATAGAAGTGCAACATCAGTAACAGATATCAAATGCAAACATCAATAAATCTTGATCCGTTCATTCATCAAAACCTCCTCTGAGGGTGCAAAAATGCATGTTCTGAGGACAAGTTTTTGACAAATTTCTGGACCCTTCTCTAAATGCACAAGAAGGGTTTAAATACTACTAACTAAATAACTTAATTACATAAAGTTAGGATACGGTTTAAATGACCGCCCTTTTTCTAAGAAAAATTATTTCTAAAAAATCGAATCTAATTCCTAACTATTTCTTCTTTTGCTCCTTAATGTCGCAAGCATTCAACATTTGCCTAGGAAGAGTCGGCTGGTTGCCTTCCGCTTTTGTTTGAGTTAAGCAAACAGAAATGGCAAGCGTTGGCACCATTTTTTAGTAAACTAGAAGATATTTTTGGGAATCATCCTCTGGCTGGGTGAATTAACTGCGTATATACTTGGTAATGACCAAAATTTCCCTCAAATTGCTTCTGCCTTTGCTATCTTGATTTCTGGACTTACGAATGACTAAGCAAGTTTGGGACCTTGCTTTCTAAACAATTTTCTTAGCGCATCGAAAACTTCCTCCGTTCTTTGATTCGGGCCTTTCTGGTGCGTTTTTCGCCTTTATCGCATTTTCCTTTAACGGGTATAAGCTTCAGTTTTTTTTTTTTTTTGTAAACATGCTACTTTTGTGAGATTTTGACCCTGAGTGTTGAGTCGGATACTGATATCAGCATCTGTTCAGAAATGCTCTGGAATCTGCGGTTCCGTTGCATACAGTATCCGTTTATGAGGGCATCTTTTCTCTGTCTCCGAGCATTGACGCTTTCCCTTTTTCTTTAGATGTTTCCTATTTTTCATTCCTGCAGTTCACGCAAAGGAAAAGATTAATGACAATAAATATTGACGCGAAAGCTCTAAGCTCTACGAATGTATAAAATAATGCCACCCATTGTGAACTAACTCTTCGACAAACACAAAACTTTCCTTCATTAACACTTTGGCGTACATTCATTAATTTTCTTTAAGGTGTGCATCCAATTTTTTGGTTTACTGACAGCTTTTCTTTGAATGTTGAGCCGAGGAAAATTTGCGATGGGCGATTTCTACAACTTGCATTACGTTATCGCGTTATTACATTTTGTCAAGATTGTGATATCACAGATTGTAGCATCGCAACGTCGTAGCATCGCGTTTATCGCAAGATCGCAGATCGCGTTAAATCATTGTGTGATGTTTATGTGATGTTATGACATGCGATGTCGTATATCGGCCATCAGAGATTTCTTAAGATCTTCATTTATGGGCGCTTCTTAATGTATGTGATGTGATGAATTTCGCGTCGCTTTTTCGCAGCTTTTATTGTGCTCATAAAGAAATGTTCTACTCTCTTCTCGCGATGCGATATATTTTTAAGGAGTATAATAAAAAAAAAATTTGAATTTTTTACTAAGGGTCCCCACTTGTTTTATGTTATTGCTAATACTAAAGAAGGAGGGGGGTTGTTGGTGGCCACAACAACACCCTAAAAGGACAAGGTCAGCTGATTACATCATCTCCCAGAATTTCTCCATGGAAAATTGATCAGAACTGGTCAAAATTGGACTATACAGGCTGCTCAATGCTAAGGGTGCGATGCATCTCACTTGCTTAGTGCAAAAAGTGTGATGCATACTGGAAAGCCCTTCTGTAGGGTGCGAGAGTGAGAGTAGACAAATGGCGGAGACAATTTGCAAGGTGGATGATCATGGAATCTTCCAGAAACTTCTCCAATGACACTTGCCTCTTTGAATTCGCCTATGGATGAGTAAGAGATCATGAATCTCCAAGTGGAACCAAGAACTATCAGAGAGAGGACACTAATCAAAAACCCAGCAGCTGACTCACCCCCCTGCAATCATCTATATATGGATCCCTCATCACAGAGATCCAAAGGCTGGAATCTTGTATCTTGTAAGGAAGTGATGTTGGTTTCTTGGTGCAATATCATAGTGTTGGGTGATCTAAGATTTTCATGAGGTGAAGAAGGGCTTCATGCTGGGAGGATGAAGCTGGGTTAGAACAATGGGTTGTAATCCTCTTTACTATTCTTGATATGAATAAAGCTATTCAAGTTTTCCTCCACATTCTTGTATGTTTGATGATATATGCATTTGTGTGGTCAATATATATCTGGTCCTATATTGTTTATGATTATAGATCTCTGTTCTTCGATAGTATTATGCTTCTTTGATTCCACTAATGCTCTTTGAAGCTGGGTAAGCGAAGAAGGAGCGACAAATATCTGTCAGAAGGGAGAGGAACCAGGCAAGGAACCAAGCGCAAGACTAAGGTTGGTGTCCTTTGTTCCCCTCTTATATACTTTTCATAAAGGAAAGCGAAAGTATTTTTGGTTTGTTTGTTTCTAAGATAGCTACCTGTCTTAGTGGGACGAGCGGCTCCGAGTGGACACTAGATTTCCCGAAAACAAAATGGCGATTCCGCTGGGGAGTGAATAGCTTGTTTTCTTGTCTATATTTGTTTGTTTTATAAACTTACAAGCGGAGCCTGAAGTCAAGCCAGCTAGCCTTCGAACTGCATTTGGTATGTAAGTGCAAAGTAGATCAATGTTTCTTCAGTCTATCTCTAGGTTTTTTTTTATAAACTGAACAATCGATTTGCAAACATTCTAATTTCCCTGGTGGTGGCTCTAGTAACCTCATTAGATCGACCCCTGTGATTTATATTTACTGAACATCATTTTCTCATCCCAAATCCCTGAACTGAGCTACAAACTGTGATCAAGAACCAATTTAAAGTCTCGTCCTGGTACCATCGCACCCTCTCTTCAAGGAAATCTTGATGCATCTCACCTCTCGTGTGCAGTAGGTGGGATGCATCCCTGTTTTCCTGTGTAACAGGTGCGATGATCAGATAAGGCTAATTTTGCCTTCAAACTTTGGTTTTTCTTCACTCTCTTTAGCTCTATTCAGGATTTTTGTTGTCTATGATTAGTATACCATTGTGGAAACCCCCTTCCTTTCCATCATTCCGCCTCCATTGTGCAAAGAACTATAAATGTTTTTGTGTATTGTGTGCCATTTTCAGTGCTCTTTTACAAAGAAGTAGCGTAATCGAACTGTTGTTTCATGATTTGGAAGTGTCGCAAGTGTCGTTTTCAGTTGTAGAAAAGAAAACTATTGTTCTTGATGGTCGATTATATTGTTACTCTTGTATTTGATTTGAATTAGTAGTTTTTCAAATGTCGAAAACAATTTTCAATTCGAAATCGCAAAGTGTCGTTATTATATTCCTTTCGTTTTGAAGAGAAATTTGTTAGTATTGTCGCTTTGAAAAGATAATTCAAATTTGTACTCAGCATTCTTTTTGTCATTCACACATTAGACTGCTTGTTGGTTTGATTTAGGACAGTGCATCTAGTGTGTGCTCTGTGCTCTATGTTGAAAGAATATTGTCTCTCTTTCATTAGTAGCTTGGATTTTCATTGCAAAATAAGATTAAACGATTGTTTATCATATTAGGTTGCATTTTAGGAATTATATATCTACATCACGCGGTGAACCTAAAAGGAAGATTTCGTAAGCAAGATCAACTATAAAATAAATTCAATGAACATAAAAATGCTTTGGAACCTAACGCACAACATTCAGAAGTCTAGGCTAGAGATGTATTCTGGCATTGTAAAGCCTGGTAACTATCACTTTCATTGCTGGTTGGGTGATTCCTCCTCTTTGAGATGACAAGTGCCAGTATGGACTTGTGCTCCCACGTACCGTCGAGTATATATTAGGAGAACACAATAGGCTACATCCTTTATCCTTAGGAAGTCATCTCTGTCGCCCTATCGATCGCAATGCACTGAACACAACATTCAGGAAGATTGACTGCCATACTATAAAAAGTATTCTACAGTTTTGCAATTGGTTTGGTAATCCCTCTGTCTAGATTTCCAAACTAGTCTCTTTCGTTCCTTTTCAGACTCCTTAAAAGAAAAGGTCCATCTGATCACTTGTCACTTCAAGCTCATTAAAAATCGAAGGCGACTAGATCATCTTTTGTTTTTTGTCGTCTCTTAAAAATTAAAAAAACAAGTTGTGTCAAAGCGTCTAAAATTAATTTAATTCGGAATCATTGTCCCCTTTTTATTTTGAGTTGATCAAGTAATCTGCAATCATGGAAAAAAGTCAATCAAAACCCCATCGTTCGCGGAGGCTTACAAGTCAACCATCATTGACTCTAGAAATGAAACTATTCTGGACAAAGCGAACTCGTTTGATCGGATTGAAGTCCCCTAGTTTGGTTGGAGCAAGTACTCCAACATCCTCAGAGACTCCGGTTACTCTGAACATTTCTGGTATCCCTGCCTCTACAGAAGAAATTCCACAGCCACAAAAGGACATTATAACTAATCCTTGTGTGATGGTAAACACTTCTAATCTTGAACCGGCTCCATCTACAGCTGATTCAGAAGGTGTTATTCCCCAAACATTTGTCGCTGCAGAACCTATACCTTCTTCGGCACCAGAAATATTTTACAGACCTGACGGTCTACTTCTTCCACCTGGATTGATTACCATAGAAGAGATTATGGAGGATCCTCCATCTAACACTCCATCGCATTTTGGAGCCAGGATCACCCTATATCCTTCTTCATCAGAAGTTATTCTCCTGCCATCGGAAGTTCCTGAAGAATCGCTGAGGAATCTTTTGTGTAGACTAAATATGTCTGAACAACCATCGATGTCTAGGACTATGTCATCCAACACAGTAGTGGCAGAACTTCCTGATGCTACTCTGACAATGTTTACTGTTATACCATCTATCCCAACCAGCTCTCAACTGCTAGATGAATTCCATCCAGGGACTGTTTCGACAGTATGGTCTATTCCTATTTGTTCATCCAGAATAATATCTAGAATCTCTTATGTTGAGTCTCAACAAATTGATCCTTTGCAACAGTATCAATTTGGGCAATCCTATCCCTAGAGGCCAATCGTTCCTTTGAGCACTAGATTGCCACCATATGGGGGGAAATATACCCTTTCATTGTTTCCTCCAGGAGAACAACCATATGGGAGTTCGAAATAGAATTCAGGTCATGCTAGAATTACATCCAGCGGTTGGGTGCCAATACTGCCTCAACGACCAAGAGTTGTATACTCAATTCAACAAAGTTTACCTTTGTCGAATATCCCCACTACACCAGCCATTGTGACAGTGTCGCAAGTACAAGCGTTCCCTGTTCTATGTCGACCTCAAGTTTCTCATGTTGCAATACAATAGCCTCCTGTCTCCTCGACATAGCCACAATCACTTATTAGTGCTCCCTAACAAGAGCAACCCAGGTTCAAACAAGTACTATTACCCCTCATCTTGATCAAATGGCTAGTATTGGACAACAGCACATGGTTTCACAACCATGGCTGGTGCAATATCAACAACCCAATTCCAACAAGCTTACCAAGGATCTGAGCAACAAGTCTTTGCAAGTAATGGGCAACCGTATATTCCAAAAGGTCAACATGAATCATTTTATAATGGTTATGCTCATCAACCTTACCAAAGTTATCAGCATCAAATGCATTATGCTGGTATGCAAAGACCCACTTCTCAGGCGATACCATCCTATACTTGGTATGCTTCACCAAACCTAAATCAATAGTTTCCCTTCGTGGTGACTTTAGAGTTACTGGATCTAAATCGGCTAACAAATGATCCAATTGCTTATGCCCCTTGGTGGCCAGTGATTCCTCACAAACTTCCATCAGATATTCCTAAATTTAATGGAAATCTGGGTGAAGACCCATCGAATCATGTGATGACCTTTCATCTATGGTGTTCATCCAACACTCTCAACGATGATTCGATTAGGCTTTTCCTTTTTCAGAGAATGCTAACTGGTCCAGTAGCAAAATGGTACATTGAATTGCAAAGAGCTTCATTTGATAACTTTAGCACCCTAGCCACAACCTTTTTAACCCATTTTCAATTACCCATAAGGTATGAAACAGGAACAAAGCTTCTTACTAATTTTAAGTAGACAATAGCCACTCATATATCTGATCATATCCATGAGTGTCAGTGTCGTCGTAGAATGGTAAAAACATATGTTCCTGATCAGCTATTAGTTGAATGGTTTATTAAGTCATTGTTACCTTCTCTAATAGAAGATGTAGCAAAGGGAGGGGTCGTCACTGAAGAGCAAGTCATTGCTCGTGCGCAATATCTAGCTTGATCTATACTCAATCTCGTATGCTCTATGAAAAAATCCCTGATGCTCCTAGACCGAAATTTTCCATTCCTCATCCTCCCAAATCAAACAAAGACTCTCATGCCGGTGATGGTGTGATAGATACGACTAGCACGAAAACGTAAAGGCTACATCCAAGAAAGCCCGCACGATTTCCAGTCAAAATGCAAATGAAGAACTTCTTGCCTCGGAATTTAATGCCATGTCGACAGACAAGGGCAAACAACCAAAGCAACCAGGAGGCAAGAATAAAAAGAAAAGGAAAAAGAAGAAGCAAGAGGATTTGTCTCCTAAAAAATCTTCTGCAAACCCTTCTAGGAAAAGGAAACCCCCTGCGGGGTGTCAGATATGCGATGAGGATCATCGGACGAGAGATTGTCCACATAAAGCTAAAGTTAATAAACTCTTTAAGAGTTCAAAAACCTCAGCGATATTGACTGATCCATTTCCAAACCCAGGAACCAATCTGGTTGCTAGGGATAATGCTTCCTGATCCCAAGTGCTTATGTTGTCCATCTCGAAACAATAGAATGATGCTTTGATATTGACAAGGAATAAAGATTACGGGAATCCATAGCTGTCGAACAACAAGGCTAATGATCAACCTAGTATGGATGGACATACACTCCATATGGGATTTTAAGTAACTTGCAAGTTGAACTGGGGGGCAAGACAGTAGAAATTGATGTTGAAGTAATCGATGGAAACCTTGATTACAACATTCTACTGGGAAGGCCCTGGATATATGCTATGGCTGCAATTGTGTCGACATACTTCAGGAAGATTGCATTTCCTTTCCAAGGAGGAATTATAATTGTTGACCAACAAACGTTTCTCCACAACAGTTCACAAGTTACGGGAAGCATTCCAGTGATCCACGAAAGCTCTCAGTCGCTTCAAAATATCGAAGTAGGCCTACTAAAAGACCCTACATTGATGGGTACTTTTTCCCTACCACCTCCAAACAATCTGGCGGAAGTGGCCATGGTGGGAAGCTACAACATGATATCTTCTAGATTCAGAAGATTCTTGAACATTTTGTCAGCATGGATCATTGCCCTAATAGAAATATTGTAGCAATCAATTTTCTTAGCCTAGGGGGCAAACTCAAATCAACACTCATCAAGTGTTTGGATAGATAGGTCTAAGGAATATGGCACCTCCTCGGATCCTTGGTCACATGTACATTCTACAGATGAAGGAATCATTCAATGAATCATGAGAGGAGAGGCACCATGGGAAGATTACCACAATCGTTCGCATCTTCCATATTACCACGAAGACTATTCCGGCAACCTTAATCATCCTTCAGTTTTTTATTTTCTATCAAATACTGTAAATACAATGGCTTCCAAATATGGTTCTTATCTCATTTCAACCTCGTTAAAAAATGAAACAAGGAGTCATGAGGATAGTTCTCTTACTGTGTCAACCTCATTAAAAAATGAAACAACTCCCTTTCCAAATTGAGTCTTTGATTACGATCTCGTAAAATCCAAGTCGAGTCTTTCAAAGATCTCAGAGGTAAACCTTCATTCCAACCACCTTTTTGAATGTAATGAAGCTTGGGGGGCATGCACCTCGATTTGCATTATTATGCTGGGGGCATGCAAACTTATCACGAGCAGTGTTACCGCAGGGTTCAAGCTCGTTAAAAAATAAACCCGCCACGAGTAGTTTTAAGCAAAGTTCAAGCTCGTTATAAATTAAACCTAGCAATGAGAAAATGTTCCACCAGAGTTTAATCTCATTAAAAAATGAACCCACCTCTGGTAAATAACCATTGTGAATGCATTATCATTAGCTTTTGAGCCTTGGTCGTGTTCTTGCCATCACCTCCACTTTGTTTTATCCGATCATGCGCCTCCATTTGATTGTTTACCCTTTTGAGGAACAGTTGTGAAGAGTGATTCACTAAGCCATCCTTGTAACACTTCCGTGATTGGAAAATTCCAAACCTTACCTGGAATCAGCTACTACCCGAAATTATCACTCGTTCCTCAAAAAACGAGTCTCCTTTAAGCTCTTTTCATCTAACTCGTAAAAAATGAAAGATTGCCAAGCGATTGGCCTCTCTAGCTCGTTAAAGCTACCAGAAGTGCTATCCCTTCTCTATATTTTAATCTTTTTGGACCTGAGGGATTATTACACAAAAAGATCGAGTGCTTGTCTTGTTCGGCTTGTTAAAACTATCGAAAATTCATCCCTTTCATATTATTTTATACCTTTTCGGACTTAAAGGATTATATGACGAAAAAGGATTATTGGAGTTTCCTTTCCGTCCCTTTTCAGACTCTCTAAAATTGAAAAAGGACCGAGTTATCATTGTCGTTAAACTCATTAAACTTAATAGCGACAAACTTGTCCATATAGACAAGAATGAGTTTCACTGTCGCTAGGCTCGTTAAAACATAGCGACGGGTTCGCCCGAAGGACGAATTATAGAACAAGAATATGTTATCCTCCTCAAGCTTGATAAAAATAAAGAGGTACTAATCAGCAATGACTGGGGAAAATTGGGAAGAAAACTTGAAGAAACTTTATTGGTAGCGAGTTGCTCTTGAACATGACACTTTCACTCCATCACCATGATTGAGTCGAGTTGGGTTATTCCGTTCACCGGTCATATTGCCATTGGTCCACCATACTATCCATCTTTGGGGTTAACGTTACCAATCCATTTCAGTGTCACCGGTATGTTCAAGAGAAGTCGCTCAGAGAATTCACCTATGTCTCATCCGCTGCAATACATTAACGCTCCATTCTTTCATGACCACCACCCTGAACCCTGTATCATCAGATCGTTTTCACCTCCAAAATCATTTTCTCTATTCCGTGTCGTAGATGTGGGATTTATTAAGGCCCTCCTATGGTTGGTCACTTCTTGTTGACATCATCTCATTATCCAAGAAGTCGACCTAGAAACAACCCTTTCAGTACTTTGAAGCTTGCATGCCTCAATGGCAAGTTTCTCACTTCCGGCGACATGTTTACATCAATGGCATTCGACCGAAATATTTTACGTGGTGTTCGATGCCAAGTCCCATTTTCACACCATGTGAATTGTACTGTCGTACCTTGAGGGTCATCATCATTATCGGTGATTCCTCTCACACCTATTAATAGCTTACATCATTGGCTAGTAATTAGGCGATGTATTTCCATGTTCGACTCCATAACATCTTTCACATGGATCAACTTGTACTCTGAGTGAAGATTGAACGAGTTTGAAGACCCTGGATCTAGTTTCATCCATCCAGGCTACGATATATTTAGGAATATAAAGACATCAAATGTACATCATTGCTGAACAGATGACCATCTGAATCAAAGGATGATGACTCTATCCGAATCATCAGTCTGCTACACAGACGGTTGTCTGTCCTATGTACATTAAAATGAATTTATAAAGCTAAGCATGGGAATGCACGCCTCAGCTATATCATGAAAAATATTATGAAGATAATGTATTGTATTTTATCTTATTACATGTCACCTTTCAACTCGAAAAAACTTCGGATCCTCATGATAAAGCATTTCACTCGACATAAAAAGACTAACGACCTCATGCTTTAGGGGGAAACTGTTATAGACATTTTTGGGCACTACAATCCCAATCATACATGTCCATAAACCAAGGGCTTCAATGTCCCTAAAAGTGTTGCTTCACACCCTAAAAGGACAAGGTCATCTGATTACATCATCTCTCAGAAGTTCTCCATGGAAAACTACTCAGAACTGGTCAAAAATGGACCATACAGGCTGCTCAGTGCTAAGGGTACGATGCATCTCACCTACTCAGTGTAAAAAGTGTGATGCATACTAGAAAGCCCTTCTGTAGGGTGTGATGAGCGAGAGTAGACAAATGGCAGAGACAGTTTGCAAGGTGGATGATCATGGAATCTTCCAGAAACTTCTCCAATGACATTTGCCTCTCTAAATTCTCCCAGGGATGAGTAAGAGATCATGAATCTCTAAGTGGAACCAAGAAATATCAGAGAGAGGACACTAATCAAAAACCTAGCAGCTGACTCACCCCCCTGCAAACATTTATATATGGATCCCTCATCACAGAGATCCAGAGGCTGGAATCTTGTACCTTGTAAGTAAGTGTTGTTGGTTTCTTGGTGCAATATCATAGTGTTGGGTGATCTAAGCTTTTCATGAGGTGAAGAAGGGCTTTCATGCTGGGAGGATGATGCTAGGTCAGAACAATAGGTTGTAATCCTCTTTGTTATTCTTGATATTAATAAAGCTATTCAAGTTTTCCTCCACATTCTTGTATGTTTAATGATATATGCATTTGTGTGGTCAATGTATATCTGGTCCTATATTGTTTATGATTATAGATCTCTGTTCTTCGACAGTATTATGCTGCTTTGATTCCACAGGTGCTCTTTGAAGCTGGGTAAGCGAAGAAGGAGTGGAAAAGATCTGTCAGAAGGGAGAGGAACCAGGCAAGGAACCAAGCGCAAGAATGAGGATGGTGTCCTTTGTTCCCCTCTTATCTACTTCTCATAAAGGAAAGTGAAAGTAGTTTTGGTTTGTTTGTTTCTAAGATAGCTACCCATCTTAGTGGGACTAGCAGCTCTGAGTGGACACTAGATTTCCTGAAAACATGTACTCCTCCATGACCTTGTCCATTTGTTTTTGTTTTGCAAGGGAGCCCTACCTAAAATTCATAGCCACAGCCTTCTTCTTGTCATGTGGGTTCTTGGACTAGGAAATGATCTTACTACATTGCTTTGTAGTGGTCAAAGAGATGGCGATAGGTGGGGCTACCTTCGGTATCATGTACAACTTATTAGCCAAAGTAATAATCACAGAGCTAGGTCTAGACTCATATTTAGTATGTCACTTCCATAATTATGGTTTTCCTAACAATATATCACAAACTTCAAGAGGGTAAACGTCACATAGTACCTCATTCATGAAGGGATTGATGTTGTAGGGAAGGTGACATTATTGGCTGACGCCAGATCTCATCCTTGGTGAAGCCACCCAATGGTGTATGAATGTGGATGTGTTGTAGTCTTTAGGTCTAGTCACTTCATGACCTCTGCTAAAATGAGGTTCTTTTGGCTCCCGTTGTCAACAATGAACTGAAGTGGAGAATCCTTCACCCACATCCATGAGTGGGAGAGGAGATCCCCCTCCTTTTGATCTTTAGGCTCAATCTTCTAGATCTTGGTGGTGGCCACAGTGGCACTGGAATCATCATAAATGAACTGCTTCCCTTTGTTAGTTCCCTTATTGGGTTTTGATTTAGAGTTGAAACTTGCATCTAATTTGAAATCCTTCAACCCGACCACTAGTGAATGCTTCGCTCGACACTCACTTGTATTGTGAGTGGAGCTCTTATGGAACTCACATTATTTTCCCGTGATATTCTTCATCTTCGTGGTGTTGTTCTTTACTTGTGGCTTTGGTAGGTTGTCCTGTGTAGCCCCACCTTAGCTTGGTCCTTTGTTTTGTGGTTTGGGTGTGCCTTTTCCTTGCTTTGGATATGCATATTCAAAGTCCTGCTTCTTCTGTTTAAACTTCTACTCAATCTTGACAGCGTATCGATACGCCATGCTAAGTGAGGAAATGTCTAGGAACTCCATCTCATACTGGATGTACTTGTGTAGACAACTGCAGTACTTGAGCATCAAATGCTGCTCAGTATCCTTGATACCCAACTTCATGTGAAGGGTATGGATAATATTTCTGAACTCTTGCACATCTTGGTCCCCTCCATATCATAGCATGGCCCACTTTATGTATTTTTCTTCATAGCTCTTGACAGGGAAATATTGTTCCTTGATGGTGTCTCAGAAATAATTCCATGTGGGTGCAGCTAAAAACAGCGAGGGTTCACCCTCGTCCTTTTGTTCACAGTAGGTTTCCCACCAGTCCTTGACATGTGGGGTAGCTTTGAGAAGTGAAAAAGTAATATTTTCTTGATTAGAAAAATCATGAACTAAAAAATATCCTTCCAACATCTTTAACCATTTATCTATGATGCTTGCATCTATCAGGCCTTTGAATATGGGAATATCAAATTTAAATTGTACCTTAAAAGGAGTGGCGCCTCCAGAGTGGCTGCTGGATGAAGATGCATTTCTTGTGGGTAGTCATTGAAGGATCTGGGAAAAGTTATGCATAATCACATCCCTTTGTCACTCGAGGGCTTCCTTGAGAAACATTTTGAAAGGATCTCTTGCCCCCTCATCTTTCTTTTCTTCTGTCATGGGAGATCGTCGGGTTTTGCAAGGTTGATCTTGCAACCAAATCAAGCCCTAACTCCTTATACCTTGACCTTGTTGGGGCATGCAAAGAAAAAGTATAAAGACCAGACTGCTCTAATACCATTGATATGAACTTAAACATGAACGTAAAAGATTACAGATATAATCATAAACACATAGATGCAACATAAAAACATTTCATTTCATTGATAAAAAAATATTGAACTATGCTTACAATCATAATGGAAAGAAGATAGCTTGGGCGATGGTAGCTTATCTCTGAGAAGAGATGAGGCAGATACATGCCCTTGAACTATGTTACAATGAGGCTCAAGGGCCTATTTATTAGTGGAAAACATTAGAAAACCATAAACAACAAAAACCCTAACCCTAGGAGATGTAACACCAAGAGTTTGTGGGACCCATTGGAGTTAGTTGGGCAGCCAACTTCCCGGTGTCGTAACTTGGTCATATTATCTCTGTTTGGCGCATACAATACCTTGTTAGAAAGGTCTCACTGAGTACTATAGGTTTCTTCATAGGCCATTACCTATGGCTATGGGCTTATTGAGGACCCCAAAATAATGCTATTTAGGGGGTCAAAATTGCTCCAGAATTTCAGGACCCGAAAAAATTGCTAAAAATAGTAAATACTAAAATGAACAAGGAAATGGATGAAACTGACTTTGGGTCTAGGTGGAATAGACAGGTGGTCACCAATATCAAACTAGATCAAATATCCCCCAAATTCAAGTAAAATAACAATATAACCTTGGGTTACAAGCCAACCCAACTAGCTTAGATATAAAATCAAATAAAAGGCTACATGTGTGAGTTGTGAGGCCTTTTAAGGCTAACATCATCCATGAAATGAGCTCCAAGTGGCAAGAATTGAGGCTTTTGAGTACCAAGTGTGGTTTAGAAGCATCTAAAATTGTCATGTGATTGTTGGCCCTCAAATATCTATCAATATCCCTCCGTGGTCTCCAAAATCCACTTGGGGTACAATAAGGTGGTCTCTTGGGTCTCCAACTACTCATAATCACTATATATGCTCCAACGTTGAGGCCTTTTCAGGTGCTACTAGCCCTCCCAAGTCTCTAAAGGAATGGTCATCCTCATATAAGCCCTGAATCAGTTGCCACCCTTCAAAAGGTGCTAAGGATGGCATGGGGACATGCTTTTCCAAGTGTATCATCCTAAAGAATCACCAAATGCAATGCAAAGTATCAAAACATCCTAGGTGTAGGAGGTTCCCAAGTGTATATATGATGTCCTTCTGCTACTCATAGAACCCAGTCTCTCAACGCTTAACCTATGAATGAAAATATACTTCTATGGGGCCTAGGCACCTATGGGTAAGGTTTCCAAGTCATTGGTTTCTCATCCACCTAAAAATCACAAAATAAAGTCTAGTGGAATAAACCATTCATTAGGCACAATAATCATTATTGCATATAAGTGAACCAATCTTGAATGTAAAGGGATATTTAATACTTCAAATAAGGATTCCCTTCCAAAATTATGGCTTTGAACTCATAATGGTGTTTCCTCCCTATGTATGAGTGGCTAAAAGAAAACTTTATTAGGTGTTTTTAGCCCCCACAGGGAAGTAACATTTCCTCAGTTGACCCTTCAATTGATATGGGTTAGCTAATAATGATGATATAGAGGGGAGAAGACTTCATGGTCAAGTTTCATGGTCAAAGGGACCAAAATGATGGGGATCCACATCATGAGTGTATATATGTGAGGAGGGAGCAATCATGGATTCATAATTTACCAATTTTTCCTTTTTTCCCACCCCTATTGTGCACCTTTTACTTTTGCTTGATTTTTCTTTTTATTACTACTTGTAGCTCAAAGGGTTAGAGTTTTCTTTAACTGATGCATGGTAGTTGTATTACCCCTTAAGGATGAGTAATTTCATTTCTCATTGAGGATGGGACATGAAAGGGTTCCTTTTGTGATGAAATAGAGAAACGTGTGCTCAGTAACCGGGTGATGGACATAATGAGTGATTTAGAGCTCATGCTAGGATTTTTCTCACATGATAATGTGTATGCCCCAACCATCTTTTGCATATTGATATTATTCCTTTTTATTTTTATTTTTGGACATGATATGCTCTTTCCTTTCCTTTTAGCTCCATCAGCTTCCTAGGGAACATTTGCGAGCCCAACCCAGGTATGCAGATGTGTGGGTTCCAAATCCTAGAGAACTACTGGTTAGTTGAACCCAAATAATGGAGGGGAAATATGATCTTATAATGTAAGATGGAACTATGTTATCTCAATCAAGGTTTCCCAAGTAAGGATAGATGGAACAATGCTATCTCAATCAAGGCTTCCCAAGTAGTTCCCTTCTTATACCCATTGGGCCATTAGGCGAGGTCTCACTGGACTAGGATCAAAGATTAACCCCCATTTAATGTGAGGGAACAAGATCATGGTCAAAAACACTCCTTCTAGGTCACCACATAATCCATACCAATTTCCAAAATACAAACAAGCAGAAGCACCTGATTGCAAAATAAATAAAGTATATTTTGATCGGAAACCCACCTTCGCTCATGTGCTCCTACCAAATGGGTTAGAAAGTATATGATTGGTGCAAGTGGTGGAGATACGAAGGCATATCATCAACTAGTGGTGGTATTCATGGACTACATGGCCAATTGGCTCAATGCGAAGAATGGGAAAAAAAAATTCTCCTATAGGGTTGCCCATTTTGATTGGTAACAGTGTCAATCTTGTGATGAGTACCATACCCATGAAGAGTTTCAAGATAATCAAGTAGAGGAAGAGGAGGTCCCAAAGAACCTAAATTTCATAAATTATGGTGTCATTTTTATTATCTTACTTGGTGACTATTACTTCCATCCACATCTTGATCAAATCCATGATGAACAAACAAAAGATTAAGATTAATCGATCATGGCAATGGAAAATAATGGGAGATTAAAGGGGTGCAATACTCTAAGAGAAATATTAATAAAATCAAAACAAGAATAATCTCTGATAATACCTCACAATAGAAGGATAAACCTCCTATATAATCTAAGAGTGTGACCAAGTCAAAACCACAAAATTGTGATGTAGTTTTGGATGTAGATCTGACTAATGTTTTTGCTAAAATGAATGTATGGGTTCCAATTTTGGAGATAGCTAAACTTGGACCCAAAAGGGGGAAAGTTAGAAATACTTTTAACTTAGAAAAAGAGCCTAAGGACCCTACATTCATCCTACAAAACATGTATATTGATAAAAATAATGGAGGGAACAAGCCATTTTTCTTGTCTCTAGTGATAAATAACCTCAGATTGCATAGTTGTATGCTTGATATTGTTGATGAATACTTCTGGAGAACTGTTTGTTGCTATCAAGGATTTTCCCAACCTTTCAGGTGAACCCTTCACCCATGTTTATGGAATTGAAACTTAACTAATGATATGAAGAGTGCTAGATTCAGTTAAATAGAGGATGGCAATAAAATATAGTCGTTAGAAGAGGAAAAATATTTGTTAGGGAAGGAAAGAAAGGGAAGATTATTACTGACTATAATTATTTTAAATTAAATTAAGGGTAATAGAAGAGGTTAAATTCAAAGGGGGGGTGTAGAATATAAATTATAAAAATTTCAAAGAAAGAAATAATAAATTTATTTAATTATTAAATATAACCAAAGGGAATAGATTTTAAAATTATAAAAATATATATACTATTTATATTAAAAATAAAATAAAATATAAAATGAATGGTAAAATTATAAAACTAAGGGTAATAGAAGATGTCAAATTCAAAGGGGGGAATATTTTAGAACCATGATGAACATAAATGATTAGTTTTTATAGGTCTTATTTCTCAACAAATAATTAATAAGTGCTAATTGGAAATATTCGACTTGATGAGTAATTATACGGAAACAGATCGAGCAATATAACAATGAAGCAAGAGTTGATAATCTTGGCATATTGTAAATATATCCCTATAAAATTTTCGATGAAATAAAATCTAATTTTTGGGAATATTTTGGAAGAATCCCATTGATTTTGAGTCAAATATTCAATAATGAAAATGATTACCCAATAATAGGAATTCCCTATTCTTCGATCTATTATGTTTTGTTTCCTTGAATGGTGAATATGTTTACCGGTACTGACAGGTATCATCCCCCCCACCCTTTGAATTTGACCTCTTCTATTACCCTTAATTAAATTTAAAAAAAAAATTAGATAAATTATTAAAAATGATCTTTAGATAATTTATTAATTCAATTCTTTATTTTATAATTTTCAACCTTTTATGTAATTATTTTTAACCTTTTATCCCATAAGTATTCCATTATAGTCAATAATAATCTTCCCTTTCTTTCCTTCCCTAACAAATATTTTTCCTCTTCTAACGACAATGTTTTATCGCCATCCTCTATTTAATTGGATCTATCACTCTTCGTATCATTAGTTAAGATTCATGTCCCTGAATATGGGTGAAGTGTTCACCCGAAACGTTGGGAAAATCCTTGATAAAAACACATAGTTCTCCATAAGCATTCATCAACATCAATTTATAAATTGTGGAAATATACATGCTAAATTTGTATGCTTGATTTTGCTGCTTTTGCAAATGTAATTAGTTTAAAAGTCATGCATAAATTAAATATAGATGTCACTAGAACTTTCAAAAATGTATGTGGCTTTGATTTGAAATATATACTCATATATGGCCTTATAAAATATGTCAAAATATGTTTGGCGTTCAATAAGGATATATCAATGTTGATGGATATTGTAGTCATTGATGTGCCCGGTTCCTGGGGAATGTTATTGAGAAGGAAATGGTATGCCTTGATTGGGGGGGAATTACAAATGGACCTATCATATGTGACTATACCTACCATTGATGGAACATTGTTTGTCTTGTATAAGTAATCACAAATGCCTGATCATGTACAAGATATGGAGCCTTTCCCGTTCCCCAAGCCCATTGAAAGGCCAAAGGTTACCAAACATCATAAGGGTATAGGTAAAAATTAATCCAAAGGGCCTCCAAATTTGAAAGAACCTAATCCTTCCTAAGACATCTACCATATCAAAAACATAAAAAAGAAATAGACTTTTTCAAAGAAGAAATGGATGCAGAAGCCAAATAGATAATACCAAGTAGGTGACCTTATGCTGGTAGATAATGACCCTATCCCTATTAGAATCCATGGAAAATTCATATTTGGATACTTTTAAATTGTGAAGCTCAACAGTGAACTCTTACCCTCATTGATAAGGTTTTGTCACCTCCTTTGTTCGATGGAAACTAATTTAATTACACATATAGTTAGTTGCATTGCATAATGTGTGTGCATTCTAAATCTTTCTTTCTCATATTGTTTTTCTTCATTGTAGATTAATATACTTTTAGATAGATTTTATTTTTTGTATGGGTTGTATTATCATTATATAAAACCATGGTGATAACCAATACCTATTGCACATGCTCCCAAACAAGTTTACATTGATGTGCAAGTAACAAGTCTATGAGTGCAGGGATTGTTGGAGTTCTCATGAACTACATGTTTGAGAATATGGATCATTCACTCTATGATGAGCTCATGTCCCCAACTTTTAGCCAAATTTTACCCACCAAAAATGGTAACCCTATAGGAGGAAAATTTTCTCCTACATTTGATAGATAGTTGGATAGTAAACTAGCCAACAATTCATGGTATTCACTTCTTAATGATAATTCATCATACACATCCACCACCTAGATCAACCTCATGCCTCTGTTATGTAGGAAAATACCTCTTCATCGTCTTAGAGGAGAATATCAAATACTTGACTTAGATACACCCTTGTTTGAGCCATTTTTAAAGCTATAACACACCCTGTCAGAAGATTTAGAGTGTTATAATATGACCCTTACACCAGTATTATGTGTTACCTTGGCTATGAACTCATTGTGTCTTCATTAAGATCACATTACCATAATTTCACATGGCCATGAGAAACAATCATGAATTAACTCACTATGACTCTGTTGTTTACTCAAAATTGACTCTAAAAGGCTGGAAAATGTCAGCTCAAGTTCATCCATTGATGTTTCCTATCTTAGCAAAGACAAATGAATCAGGAGGAAGCAATGAAGTGGAGGAAATATCTTCCATCCTTTGGATTTTTTCCAAAGTGAATTAGTGAAGAAATTGGTAGCTTTCTCGACCTCCCATTTCCTACATATTAGAGGCTAGGCCATTGAAATTAGGATCAGAATTCATACATTCTTATGTTGTCAAGATATTGTTTGAGAGAGAGAGAGCGGTTGAAGAGATAGGAGTTGGAGGAGTTCATGCTACAACTATCTATGGTTGTAACTGTCCTTCATATTTTGAATATATAGATCTATTGTTGTTCCTTCCACATTGTTTTCAATTGCTCATATATTTTGCATATATTTAATGGTAACATGGAAGATGGTCTTGTGTTTGTATGTTCAATAACGTTTGACGTTTAAATTGATTAGGATTTATAAGTTGTAAAGGTTATGTTTGCTCTCTTTTGTGTTTAGGATTGAACTTAGGAGATGGATAGGAGAAATTCTCATCCACACTAACTACTCCAGTTGATATATGCGAAAGGATAATCAGGTAATCCTTTGTTTTTCTTTTTCAATTCTAGCTTATTATTTCATTATTGAATGAATTAAACGATAGATTGATAGAACTTTGATCCTTTAATAGTTTTTCCATATGAGATTAAATCCCAACAATACAATTGTCAACTCCACTGGGGATCATTCCAAATTCCCAATTTTGTTTATACCTCCTAGATCTTGAATCTCTACTCTTGTTTGGTCTTGTCAGCCTTGAACCTTATCACTTGTGTGTTTGTATGCTAGTTTTTTTTTGGTTTGTCTCTCTGTTGTGACCTAGATTATTATTTTTCTAAGCAAAGCCATTGTATTGCGCCCTCCCAGTGATTTCTAGTGTGTGTTAACGCAAGTTTCCTTTATGCATTGTGTGTTACCTGAGATGTTAACACCCAGTGTAAACCCATGTTAGTGCCTTAAAACCCTATTTTCCATCCAACCCGTGGATTTCATTGTCTAGTGTTTTTCTTGTCTATTGGTCCTTGGGTATGTATTGTCTGAAACTATGATTTTTCTATTCGCATCCATACATTTTTCTTTCGAAAATGTATCTTAGTTTCATCATTTAAAAAAAAATACTTTCTATCAATTTGCTTTGAATGCTTGCATCGATTGTGCAATAAGAAGTTTCTTTAGGATTATTTGTTTTGGAAAAGGAATTTATTTATCTCTCCATGTAGAATCTCTTTCTCATCGAATTTAATTTAAAATCATATTTTCTGCATGGTTTGGGTCACGTCTCATAAACTTAATACATAAACACCCTTTCGAAGACACTAACAAAGTACCATTAAAAGTAACTATGTAATAAAAACAATTAGAAACTATTTTTTCACAGAAAAAGACAGAGTAGCTTAGGTTAGGGTCTTGGGTTAGGCTATGAAGTCAACTCCCCAAGGTTACAAAACTAAACTAGTTTCATTAAAGAGTGAAAATCCTATTGCACTCAAATCATCTGGGACTGCTCCTCTAATAAGGGATTTAAGCGCAAGGTAACATTGAAGTGTGAGAGAAGGTTGTCCGCCTTCAATTGCATTCAAGTGGGAATTTTGTGTACTAGGGATTACAGAGCTAATTTTGGGACTTAGGTATACTTCCCACACAGCATATTGTATACGACTATGTCCCCCTCAGTGGTGTCTGTGATTTTAGTTGAACTTAGTGGCCATATTCCTAAGGACTTACATAAGGTGACTGGGGTGGGATTCCATGGTACCTAGACAGATGAACCTACTCCATCTTTGGGTTTCCCAAAGGATTCTTGTCTTCATGATAGTGGTTGGCCCCTTCTTATCGAGGTTTGTGTGAAGCTCGTGAGTAATTGTAACTGCCTCGTTTTGACCAAATTTCTCTTACAATCCTTCAATACTCGATTTCATCTCTTGCTAGTTGTGACTATCAGACAAAGTCTGATTTCTTGTTAATATCGTAGAGCTTTTTCATTTTTAGGAGTCTGTTGTTTTGGTTACTATGACAATATAAGACCAAATTCATAGATCTCATAAAATTCTTCATAACATGCCCATGGATAACCCCCTTATAAATGGAAGGCCTAATTTCTTTTTTCAAAACTCAAGATGCTTAAGACAAGGTTTCCCTCTCTCTCCTTTCCTATACATAATAATGGAATAATATCTTAGCAAGAACTTGGAACAAAGCAAGAGGAATGGCTCTATTATAGGACTTTTCTTTAGTAAAGGTGTTTTGATTATTAACCATTCTTTATTCATTGATGACACCTTACTCGTAGGTGGTGCTATGTGCATTTTTGCAAGAAGGTTTAAAAGCATGTTAGATAAATGTTTGGAGGTATTTGGATGCCTCCTAAATAATTTGAATTAATTAATATTTTAATTCTTAAATAAACTTAAATATAACATCATGAGGTATTATATTAATTTAA
>APFE031255460.1:103389-138742 GCA_000404065.3 Pinus taeda | reverse complement strand
TGAATGACTTACTTAACGCAGTTGAATCCCAAGATGATATCTAATATAATGCACTGCGTAATCCCCCATACTTAAATTTAAATTCATATTAATTAGTTAAATAAAATTTACTAAACTAAAATAAAATAATCAACAATTAGATAAATTGAAATAATCCTGAGCCATTTTTGAATAATTAAATAATTAATTAAATTTCCTGAGATCAAGTGTCGGCCCTTATATAAAATTAGGGTTCTTGGTTTATTTATACCCAAGTTCATGTCTTCTTCTCTCAACAATATTTCATTCATTTTCTATCTTTCTGATTTGTCCTGATGATGGACCCCCTTTGGGGTTTGAAACGTCGACTCAATGAACAAAAGACTGTGGACAATCCGTATCATACCACTGCAAAGAACACTTCATCATATTCAAAATATTAGGAGTTCCCTTCCTAGCAAATTGGGATCATTTTAAATACTTGGGATTGCCCATAAAGAAAGAAATCATGAAGTCAAAAACATGGAATAATTATATAGAAAATATGAAGAAGAAAATTCAACAATGAGGAATCCTTTGGCTTAACCTTGCTCATGCACCATCTAGAGTACGCAAGCAAATCAAACAAATAATCGGGAACTTTTTATGGCAAGGGGGGTAAGAATGATTAAAAAAAATCAGCTTGGTTACTTGGAGCAAAGTAATCGCATCTTTTGAAAAAGGAGGTATCTCCATTTGTATTCCTATTTTAATGAATATTTCCCAAAGAGGTAAGATCATTTGGAGATTTATCAATGGATAATCCACTTGGTGGAAGAAATTTTTAGAGAAAAAATACCTTAACTACCCTCGCGAGTCATTTTGCACTAAGAAAATGCTTATCAGGCCATGCTCTCAAATTTGGAAATTAATAAAAATAATCTCTCCCTCTTGTTAAAGAAAACACATCAAGAATCCTTGGGGGGCAATGGGAACATAAATATTTGGAGGGATAGTATAATGGGAAATTCTCCTCTCTCAAATCTACATGGTATTTAGGAATTCAAAAATTGGATGATCAACAAAGGCATATGCTATCTCGAACAAATATCAAATTGGAACCAAAATGATAATTCTTGGGATAACTGGCTTCCTTCAGCTTTCTCCTTAGACCTCAAACCTCAATGGGATACCCTCCTATCTCATCTCAAAGGAGAAGCTCCAATCAGTTATGCCCATCAAGAGTCCTTCAGTTGGAACCCAATAAGAGGGGGGTTCATAGTCAAATTAGGGTATTCAAAGCTTCAAGAGAGTCAATATCATCATGATTGGTCCCCTTGGAAAGCAGTTTGGAAGATTAAAAATCCTCATTTGGACCATGTTAAAATGGAAAATCCTTACAGTATAAAACCTTAAAAAAAAGGCATTCTTGGTCCATCTCTCTTTCCTCTATGCAAAGAAGGACAAGAAACAATCCAACACATTTTTATAGGTTGCATATTTTCTAAATAGTGTTTGACAATGTTGATTGGACCGATTGAAGCAGTTATCAACACCAATCTCACCATCAATGAATTCTACTTAAATTGGAAAGACAAGTACCCAAATTTCTTAAAAAACAAAAACATGGTTAAAATATTTTGGAACAATCTTCCCTCCTTTTTATGTTGGAAAATTTGGCTTTCAAGGGACAACCAAATATTTCAAAATATCAAGCCAAAAGTGAGGAAGGTTCTTTCTAAAACTTAGGGATTAGTAGCATAATTCATTTTTTCAAAAGGAGTGAAAAATTTAGACTTCAATCTCCTTCCACACGACAAAAAAATATGGATGATCTTAGTTCCAGATAGGGCTCAGAACTTCAGAAGTCTTCAAAGAATAGCACCAAGTAAGCACAAAAATTGGAAAATTCTCCTTAAACAAAAATAATTTATGATGTGCCTAAGTACACTAAAGAGACCATGTTTATTCTTCGACAGAGCCTCAAAATTAAATCCAGGGCGAGCAAGTGTTGGTGGCTACATAATGGATCATGAAAAAATATGTGACTATGTTTAAATGGGGCCTTGGATCAGACTTCAACAACAAAGATGAAGCGTATGCATTTATTTTTGGATCTCAAATACTTAAAAGAAAAGATTATTTGAATCCAGTCACTTTTGGAGATTCTTCAATCCTAATCCATTTGATGATTAAGAAAGAAAGGCCACAAAGTGTTGGCCTTGAGAAAATAACAACCAGAATTCAACGTCATCTAGAAAACCTGGGTAATGTAACCTTCTACCATATCTTGAGAAAAACTAACAAGGATGTTGACAAACATGCCAACAATGTGGTTTATCTTCCCAGGGAGTTTTAAAAACCAAAAATGAAGTTTCAAATCAATCCATCCCTTAATTCCCTTCATCCTTATCTTCTTTTGACCTGCTACCTCATGCTTTGGACAATCATCCTCAAAATATTTCTCTATCCTGCCACTGTCAGCAATATTATCCCAATGCATTCTCCCTTTGTTCCAAAATCCTTCTCGAGTTTCTCCTTGTGACTCTTTTCCTCCTCATGCTCCTCCCTTATTTGAAACTTGGATCATGAGTTTGACTCCTCCCTCTTTATCTCCCTTCCCCTTCTCTTCTCCCTTGTATCGCATCCCCTCCTCTTTCATTGGACAATCTTCCAGATCCTCCTCTCTTTCCCTCAGCACGATGCCTTCCCCTTCTCAGCGTCCCCTTTTCGAGCTAATAGTGTCTCCCCCTTCTGTGTAGTTCCCTTCTCCTCCAGCAGACATCCTCCATTCCTCCAAATGGATCCAATGGACAATCCTTCTCAGAGTTATCCTTGCACCCAGTTGGAAGTGAAACTTCCCTTTTTATTTTGGAATGAAAATCAAAATACTTGAATTTGTTAAAAAAAATACAATATAATAACACCACTTAATAATTTTTGTTTTAATCTATATCATTCACCATGGCTATCACCAGACCTCATCGTCAGTCTCCCATTAGATAAATTTTGAGGATAAAACGGGCCTCAAAACAAAAATGTATAACCAAAATCAACTTTATAAGAACCAATAGGATTCAAGATGATGATGTTAACCATGGGGGATGATTCACCATTTTTGGAGTAAAAATGTAAAAAATATTAAAAAATAAAAAAATAAAGTAATTTTTCAACTTGTATTTACAACTTATCTCCCTATGGTTTTACTCAAATTTATATTGGAAGCACACATTTTATGTGTAATTTGATTCCACATCCAAGGAGTACCCATGGTGTATACTTTCAATGGACCCTGCTACATGAAAAATGTGATCGCAATCATGTTTTTCCATGTATTTTCCATTTTTCATGTAGAAAGGTCCAGATAAAGTATGCAACATGGGTACTCCTTGTATGAGGATTAAATTTTTCATCCAACAAATGTTCCCGCTTGAAAAAATAGTAAAACCATAGGGAGATACTTGAAAATACTTGTTGAAAAAATAGTTTTTTCTTTTTTCCCTCTAAAATATGATGATGTGATCTAAGCTTATTTTATTATTTCCATTATTATTTTATCATATTCCATAAGATTCCCATTTTATACCTAAAAAATTATCTAATGCACGACTATAGGGTCTTCCTCCACTTTCTGTGGAGGAATTTATGAGTGAATCAAATTCTCCTGTTACTCAGGGGAATTAGTCCCTAGTTTCTAATTTTGAATCATTCCATACTAACCCAGAGTCAATATTACTTGAGGATCCTTTCAATGAAGTTCTAGTACCTCCTTATAATCCTCCACTTATAATTCCCCTTGGACTTGTTTTGCTTCAAATAACAACTTTTCTTACTATGTATTTGTCATTTTCCACCTTGAACACCTCGATGACTACTAGTTAATCATGCTCTTTTGTTGACACTTTTGGTCCACCGCCATATGTCCAGCCTATTTTAGTTAATATATAATTTTTTTGTTATCCTACTATTGAACCTATGCGGAATCCAGGAACCGTAACTACCCCAACTCTGGATGGTGTGTTTTAACTTTTACCTCCTTCCATCCCTACACCTTTTGTATCAACTCCTGGACCTCTGGACCTTACCCTAATAGGTATTTTAAAAATTCCAACCTTAAATAATCCTTTTGGTTTGATTTCACTAATAACTTAAAGCCCCACTTCACTACAAGGTGAGGGTATTGTTTCTAGTACTCATCCAAGTGTTATCTGATAACTAGGGGAATTCTTGCACCTATGCAACCTATGGTACAACAAGGTTTCTCTTTAATTGATCCTTTCCTTGTTGGTGGTTAAAATATTAGTGGTACTCCCATTATCATGAAAGGTGGTAGTCATGTACCTAACCCACCTTATGTGGCCAATGGTTTTCCATATCATGGACATGTTGCATCTTCGTGGGGTCTCCTAACTCAACCGTCAATACCTATTGGGGGAACCTCTATCCTAGGGGTAACCAATTTATTGGTAATATACCTTAAGCTGGGGGCATGCCTTATGGCTTGCAACTTTATATGACTCCACCTCCACCTCAAGGAAATTATTGCCCAACTACACCTATGTACCTTGTAGAAAACCAATTGGTGGTTGAACCTCTTAGTCCTTCAGGTCATCCTAGTTTATTCTGGTCAAATTTAACAACACCTAACCCATTTCCATTTTTTACTACACTCAACATCTAGGATTTGAACAAGTTTACTAACAATCCCATAAATCATAATTTGTTTTGGCCTCCAACCCCGCATAAAATTCATGTTGATATTCAAAAGTTTGAGGGAAAAAAGGATATGATATGGTGACACATGTCACTACATACCATCTTTGGTATGTTTCCAATTCCATGATTGACAATAGTGCCCCGCTTAGAATTTTCCCATGTTGATCCAAACTTAAACAAGAACGCAACAAATTACAGAGATAACCATATACACAAAGATGCAGTGGAAATAATACTTCATTTCATTAGTGGAAAATACTGAAATATGCTTACAACCAGAAATGGAAATAAACCAGCTAGGGCGATGGTAGCTTATCTCTGAGAAGAGATGTGTCGCTACATGCCTCTGAACTGTGTTACAATGAGGCTGAAAGGCCTATTTATTGTTGAGAAACAATGGAAAAACCCTTCACATTCCAAAACCTAACCCTGGAAGATGAAACGCCAAATTGTGGGCCTCATTTTTGGGTAAGTTGGTACATCAACTTCTCGGGGTCGTGAATTGGTTGTCTTATCTCCATTTGACGCGCATGATAGCCCGTTGGAAAGATTTCTCCGAGGAATACGACGAAAAAGATGATTTGTAGATAGGAAAATCGTTGGCTGGTAGATTTCCCAAAAACGTCGTTTAGGGCCTCAAAACGGCTCCGGAAATTTAGGACCCGAAAAACCGCTAAAAATAGTAAACTGTGCTATAATTAAGGAAACTGAAAGAACTGAAGGAAGCACTAGAGGGGATCCATGTGGAATTAGCGGGTGGGCTCCAATATCCACCTGGATCAAGAGATGAGCTTGGTAGTGTGGGAATAACTACTGTCAATGATGATATGGTGAGCCTTGCTCTCCTTGGCCTTCCAAAGAATTGTAATAGCTACCAGGACTCTGTGAGTGGAAGGGAGAAATTGTTGGATTGGGAAGGAATGTGGTCAGATCTTATGCAAGAGGAGATTAGGAGGATTGCATGAGATGGTTCTTCATCCAAGAATCATGATGAAGAAAATCTAGCCTTAGCAAGTGAGGCAAGGAAAGGGAAGGGGAAGGCTTCCCATTTCAAATCAAATTCTTGTCATTGAGGGAAGAAGGGTGACATATCTAAAGTAAGATTCTTTAATTGTCACAATATGGGAAATTATGCGACTAATTTCCCATTGAAGAAGTCCAAGAGGGGATCCTCAGAAGGATTGGAAGGTGAGGCATTAGCCTCTCAGTTCGAAATGGAATTTATCCTCATTGCATGCACGGTGTCATCGATGATGGGTTGTGTCTAGTATCTTAATAGTGGAGCCTCATTCCACATGACCGGTGATAAAAATTTGTTCATTGCGTTGGAGGAGAAAGACCTCAAGATGCACACAGAGAAGGGTGATGACGGAAGGTATAATGTTTAAGGAGTGGGCACAATTGATTTTTAGAGGGACCATGGAGCTCCTCTTACCTTGACAGATATGATGTATGTTCCTAGACTGAAGAAGAACTTGGTATCAGTCGTGATGTTGGAGGATAAAGGCTACGATGTTGTCTTAAATAAAAGAAAGGAATTCCTAAGACACATAGACATGGGTCAAACCAAGAGGATAGGGATTCCAGTGAAGAATCTCTATAAACTAGAGGTAGATGATTGTGCACCATTGAGTACGAAAGAAGAATTGGTGCAATGCCAAGACATTGGCGAGTTGTGGCATAGGCAACTGGGCCATTTGCATCATGGGGCTTTGAAGATAATGCAACAGATATCTACAGGACTTCTCGAAGGTAAACTTGAGAAAGTTGACACATGCAAAGGTTGTACCTTGGGAAAGTACACTAAGTCCTCCTTTCACGATCGAGACAGTCGAGTAGAGGCTATCTTAGAGAAAGTTCATATTGATTCGGGTGGACCATTCTTGATGGTATCCATAATGAAGCAAAGGCATTATGTGATTTTTTCATTGATGACTGTTCTCATAAATGTTGGATATATTTCATGTAGAAAAAGGACCAAACTTTCACAATGTTTTGTGAGTTCAAATCTTTGGTCGAGAAAGAGTCAGGGAAGAAGATCAAGGCCTTGAGAAGCGAAAACAGTGGAGAATATGTCTCTCAAGAGTTTAAGGACTTATATGTAGCGAAAGGAATTAAATGAGAGTTGACAACACCTCATAACCCAAAGCAGAATGGGGTGGCCGAGAGGAAGAACAAAACCATTATAGGGAAGAACAGGCAATGTTGCATGACCGAGGCCTACCACTTCACTTATGGGATGAGGCATGCATCACAGTAGTCTATTTGCAGAATAGAAGCCCACATCGCATACTTGGGATGAAGACACTAGAGGAAGATTTCTCTTGTAATTGACTAGATGTGGGTCACTTCAGGATCTTTGGCTCATCAGTATATTTCCATATGACAAAGGATGCATGGAAGAAGCTTGAGTCGACTGCAGAGTTGGGGATATTTGTTGGGTACACTGATACACCTCACAACTATCGGGTGTACTTGCCTACAAGTTGGTGGACAATGGTTCACAGAGATCTCTAGTTTGATGAGAAGAAGGCCATGTGAGTTTCCCTTTAGAGGGAGCTCCAACTATAGGCTATGGAGGAAATATTGGTTCCTAAGGAAGGGGAGCCACAGACTGATGCAGAACTGCGTCATGCAGAGGTTCTAGGAGTGGAGACATCCACTCAAGCATATTCTTCTAGAGATGGATGGAAGCACACAAGAGAAGCTGAAAAAATTGTTGGAGGATGCAAGAGAGAATGTTGGAGCACCATCTTCTCATTGCAGATAGAGGAGGTCACCAGAGAGGTACACTAGATACATGGCCCTTACTGGGGAATGTGTTGAGACCGAGCCATCTTCCTTTGAGCAAAAAATGCAGCAGCCAATTTGGGTTGATGCTATTGTGGAGGAGTATGACTCCATAGTTCATAATAGTGTTTGGCACGTGGTTCCAAGACTGTAGAACAAGTCAGTTGTGAGTTCCCATTGGCTTTACAAGGTAAAGCAAGCTGTTGATGGTAATGTAGAGAAGCGTAAGGCAAGATTTTTTGCCCGTGGCTTTTCACAGGTCAAGAGGATCATGTGGTGGCACTATATTTAGACAGAGGAGAAAGATTCTGATATTTTGATAAAGGCATTGTCAAAGTGTAAATTTGAGTTCCACAGAGACAAGATCGGGGTGGCAGATAATCCCTTTCTTATTGAGAGGGAGTGTTTAAATATGACAACAATAATATTCCAATTTAATTTTTCCTTGAATTAATTGTGAATTAAAATCAAAATTAGTCTTAACAACTATTTGGAAATAATTAATTAATTTATTTTGAATTAATTAGTTGGAGAAATTCAGGTTAGAAGTCTTTCTGAATTCATGCAAGAGTTATCACTTAAATTAAGGAGATAAGATGAGTTATATTTGAGTTGTAATTAGTTAACTTAGTTTACTGAGTTAAGTCCAGTTAAATTAATTCCAAACTGTTTGAGGAACTAATAGCGAGTTAAAAGTCAGTTGATGCATTAATGCAGTTAACTAAAGATTGCCTCATCAAAAACTGATGCATGTCTATTATGAGAAAGACCTAGTTCACATTAAAGTTCAAGGACTATGTACTATCAGTTGCATATGTTGCCTTATGGAGAAAACTCATGCATGCAGTCAAAGAATTATCCTTGAGGATTGTGTAGTTTTGAAAGATGTTTTTCCACTTCGTAACTGGGAATCATCCACAAGGAACAGTGCAAGGAAATAGGAGCTTGGAGGGCAAACAGGAAGGCAGAAGAGAAGCCAAGATTGCCTGTGAGTATCTGTGAGGATTGTACTAAGAGTTGGCTAGCTGTGAGAGCTAAGGCTTTGTATAATTCCTATGTATTTCTACCATGTATGATAATACAATAGAGTGGGGTTTTTAGCTGAGGCTTTCCCCAAAGTATTTTCATGTGTATTGTGCCATTGATTCTCCGTCTCTTGGTTATATTGTTTAGCTCTATCTTTAAGTTTCCGCAAATTCATAGTAGAAGTAGGTTATAGTAGCCTTCATTGATTTATATTACATTATCGAGTTAACCTATCACATATTTTCTACATCGTATCAGAGGTAGATTTGTAGAAATCTCTACAATCGCTCTATGTAGTAGTACCTTTGGACCCTACAGAAGGACCTGGCTATACTGAACCGGTCCATGATTATGAATGTGATGATGATTTGGACCACATCTACAAAATAACAGTGCGAGACCAAGATTCGGTGAATTTGACAGCAGATGGACACATTGCATGGGACCTTGAAAGTTCCTATACATCGAATTCGGATGAGGAGTTGGAACACTCACAGAAGAGGTTCCATGAAGTATCTATGCTGTGTTGTAACATGATGACTCAATCCCGACACTATGTATCATCAGGGGTAAGAAGTTTCCTTATTATGATGGTCTAACTGATGTAGATAAATTTTTGGATGGATTTCAAATGGAAGTGCCTCAGAAGCATCACTTTCAAGCACTAGATTTGGCACTATGCACTACGCCCACAAGATGGTGGGGTACACATAAAGACAATTTTGATGGATGGCGTGAATAAAGAAGGATGATGAGGGTGCGGTTTAGTCACCCAAGAGTGTGATTGACAGAGATATGATGTGAGGAGTGACCTGCGCGATTACTTAGAAAAATGGACTGATGCTTATAGAGTAGAGCTGCAACGAGAGTGGTTCATTTGTTCTGTCATACTTTGGATGTTATACCAATGAATTGCTACTTGGAAATAGAGCTCCACCATGGCACTAATCGGTGGGACATTTTGAGATAGTGGTTCGTAAAGACATTTAGCTTTGAAGATGTGTTCAATTGCATTGATGAAGCATTGCACAAGGTCACAGTAGCAATCTTCAGAATACTATAGGATCACTTGGATTTGATACAACCAGATTGGACCACCCAACTGCAACATGCGCTTGAGTGCTACAATGTGATTACTAAAGAAGAAGAAGAGGATCTAAGGAACATTAATATCCTAGAGGCAGAAGGTCACCGTGAAGTTCACGGACTGTACATAGAGAATCCTGATATCACCGCGCCTCTGAAAACTCGACTATTGAATATTGGGAGGCGGAGCCGAAGTTTGCAAAGATAGGGGACTCCTCGGATGATGCTACGATGGATAAGGTTGTTGAGTTGCTCCACAAGTATCAGAATTTGTTCCCTAAAAAGTTTTTAGACTTGAACGAAATTATTGGTGATTTATGAGTGATGAAAATAACGTTGAAACCAGACGCAAAGCCTGTTAAGAAGAGGCCATATCGCCTTAATCCTAACTGCAAGGGAAAGGTCGGCTTGGAGTTGGACAAGATGTTGGTAGTGGGTATTATTGACACAATGAAGGAGTCTAATTGGGTAATTCCTATGGTAGTTTAGGAAAAGAAGTAGAAGGATGAGATAAGGATTTGCGTAGATCTCAAGAATCTAAATGATGCTTGCGTTCATGATCCTTTCCCAACTCCGTTCACAGATAAAGTGCCGGATAATGTTGGCGGGAAGGAAGCCTATTCATTCACTGACAGGTTCTCTTGATACCATCAGATAAAGATCACACTAGAAGACAGGAGAAAGACTACCTTCGCCACCGAGTGGGGATTCTTTCAGTATACGGTAATGCCTTTTGGACTTAAGAATGCACAAAGAATCTTCTCGCGAGTAGTCTTGATGACCTTCAAAGAGTTCATTCACAAGTTTTTGGAGTTATACTTTGATGATTGGATAGTGTTTAGACTGGTAAGCCAACACACCCTCAAATATTATTTAACTAAGAAAAGTTAAATAAATCATTCTTCAACTAATCCATCATTAGGTTAGATAAATCCATTTCTTTATTATTATTAAAATGAAGAAATGAATCATTATGTTAAGTAATTTCATTATTTTATTTTTATTAAAGAAAATGAATCATTAAGTTAGGTAGCTTCATTATTTTATTATTATTAAAATAAAGAAAATAAAATTAGAAACCAAAAATAAATAAATAAACAAGCATATCTATCTCTCAGCCATTACGTTAAAAACATTGTTACCTTATTATTAAATGAGATACTATAAAATAAAAGTGCGGAAAAAAATCTATTTTCCCGAAAATTTTGTAAAACTCCAAGAAATACACTCAACACTCTATCTATTTTATGTGAAACTATGTACACATTCAAATACATGGTCGGGTATTTCATGGTCGAGTTTCCATGGCCGGTGTCCTGATTAGGGCGACTCACGGTAGTGGGTTGTAGGGAAAGGGAAGCAACGTCTTTGAATACATTGTGTAAATGAGCTTGATGGTTCCCTCACCACCTCACGATGAATACTCGAAGGTAATCAAACCTACCGAAAATGACAAGGATCTGAAGGCTGCAAGGATCTCTCTCGGCGAGTTGGGAGCCATTTCTCGGATCACGTTTGCAGTCAGGAATATGTTTAAACTGTTGCTCTAAATCATGTGTGATAATATTAAGCCAATAAAAGGAAGCTATATGTCCCAAACACTCAGCTAAAATGTAAACCTTATCAACAAATTACTCAACCACAAAAAGGAGATCTCTGCTTCTTCACAAATTATGGAAACAGGAAACAGGATAACGAACCCATCCACAAATTCAGGAAATGATTTTGATCCACCACAGGCATCTCTATCATTCGAAGTAAGCGACATCTGCATTTGGGTATCAGACACGCAGAAAAGTCAAGGGGTTAAGATTTACCCGGACATCTTTATATCGGCCATTGCTTGTGGATTAAAAAACATAAACAAATATTTGTGCATATCACAAAACTTAACATAAAAAATTACTAAATCGATCGGGAAATTTATCAAAAATATTATGATCCCACAAGCTCTCATAGACAATGAGTATTTGTGCAAAGAAATAATTGACATCTGTGTTTATTAGAAGCTAATGGCATTTTTGATCACCAACATCTGTGTTATGTTGCAGGTGAGAGATGATTTGGATCTCTGAGGTGCTGTCATACCTTTTTCTGGAGGGAACGAGTTTTGGGACATAACTTGGTATCCTTCTCGTCATTGGGTCATTTACAGGATAGATGACCGGGTTGCCATTTCGGTTCAGGGAGAGGGAAAGAGCCTACAAATTCTCTTCCGACCCAGACGATGGAGACTATCGTCCAGAGCAGACAACTAAGCAATATCATCGGGTTATAGGTTTTCTTCACCCTTTCATTTACCTTAATTGTTGTTCGGTGGGAAACTTACTTTTGATTGAGATATCCTAATTTTCGGTTCGGAAGCTTATTTGAAGCACTTCAAGTTAATTTCAAGATAAGCATTGAATGGAGATCATATTTGAATCTAGGTTCTAAAACACTATTTGATAAAAACAAAATTTGTATGTTTATTTACAATCTAAGGTCATTGTAGAGGTTCATTGCAAGTTCAAGGAGATCTCATTCCATCTCTTCGTATACTCAATATATCAACTCAAAATGCAGAAAGTAAAATATGGAATAATGGTCAATCGGACGCATTTAGTTTTATCTCATTGGTAAATTAGAAGCATAAGTGTGATTTTGAATTTATGATATTGCTTCTATAGGTTTTCGATGGGGCTGCTTGCGAGGTCTGATCAGATCCTGTGGTGTATCTCTGAGCGAATTAAAATGGTATTTTCTTATCACTATTCTTGATTATGCGGCTTGGTTATGCGGCTTTGCATTTTGGTGTTGTAGAAGTTGTATTAGATTCTCGCCCATATATTAGATAGGAATCTAAGGATGTTTCAGGGTTTGATAATTGGCTTTATTTTGAAGACTTTATAATTTTTTATGGCAGTTAACATTGATTTTTTTTTCTTAACTGAAAGAGAATCATTACAAGTGGCCATGCCCTTTTGCATAGGAAAAACTTCCCTGAAGGGTTGAACCACCCAGCATGAGTATTTTGTGTTTTACTAAACTGCCATTGAAGGAGTGCTCTTCTAATAAAATCATCTGGGTCTTGCACGTCCCCATAGTTCTTCATTTGTGTCTCAGGGATATCTGAACCTTGATGGACATTCCAGCATACCACTGTATTCACCTTTGATCCATGTCACCTTTAACGACTATTTTCGTTATTGCAAAACAGAAGGGTAAATAATAAGATTTAAGTATATTTCTACTGTTTTCGAAAGGATGGGTATTACAGTGGGAAGGTTTACCTCCTATTTCCAATTTTCATTACCAGTAAATATTTTGACTAATTTTCCTGATGTAATTTGTTAAGATATCTATACACCCCATATTTCATTGCTGGATATTGGTTACCTTGTAGAGTCGCCCCCTCACTCCCGTTACCCTTGAATATGTGGAAGGAGAGTAACTCAATTGCTAACCATAATAGTGGCTGGTAACCTACAGTGACTTTCTCAGAGTTAAACCTCAGATGGATTAGAACTCGAGACCTTCATCTCGAAACAACCCATTTTGTTTATGTATTTTTTCATAGCTATTTATTGCTGGTAAGCTTGATTGTGTAAATACCTCAAAGAATAATGTTCCACTCTGTACTGTTGATTATCATGCTCATATTTATCACTTAGAGATGTGGATATAGATGATAAACAGGCATTATAATTTTAGCTTAACCTGGAGCATTTGAATTGGAAATGATTTCTTTAGGATACAGAAGCATTTCAGCTGGCCCAAACACTTCCATCACCACAAGTCTCCTGCTTGTGCCAACATGCAATGGTCCTTGAAGGGCAAACCATTGAATGTAAGAGCCTTTGTTTATTAAAATTTTTGCAACATGAAGTACTCTTCCAGTTATGGATGTTTCTTTATTTGGTTTACAAGGGTCATGAAGAATATTCTATTTTTTTTTTTTTAAGCAATACTAAGGAGAGCATGTTTTGATAATAAAAAAAAATAATAATAATTTTTTTCTTTGGTTTTTACATGAAATACTTATAGGTAAACAATCTATGAATAATTCCCACAAATATGTGTCATTGCTAAGTGTGGTTGTGGATAAATTTGATAGGATAACCATAGGTTTTGCTTGAAAATTCCCCAAACCATATTCATGATCATTTTACATATCATTCATGTATATTCTACTAATTTTACTACTTAAAGTAGAACCTAAATATTTGTTATTATCTCAATTTGGAGATATTTTGTCTAATTTTAGTAACAAGTGTTGAATATTTGATTTTCCATAAAAATATGGTTATACAATATCTTCTGAAGAAATTTATTATTTTCTTCATCCAACCAAATCTCACTTTCCATCATCCCATAATCTATAGTCAAGGTTATACAATTTCTCGAACTTCTATATTACACTACCATAATTTGGTCACATTATATTCACTTCGTTATTTTCCTTCTTCCCTGTCAGATATCATAAACTTAATCCTTGAAACTTACATGAGTTTTAATCATGGTAGGACTACTTTTCATATTACGTACACTTTTGCAACTTTATATCTCAACCTTTTATATTACCCTATCACAATATATTTGGGAAATACATATAGGGAAACTATCTATGAATAATACCCACAAATATGTGTCATGTCTAATTTTGGTGGTGGATAAAGTTGATAGGCTAACCATAGGTTTTGCTTGAACATTCCCCAAACCATATGCATGATCATTGCAAATATAATTCATACAGATTCTGCTAATTCTACTACTTAAAGTAGAACCTAAATATTTGTTATTATCTCAATTTGGAGATATTTTGTCTAATTCTTGTAACAAGTTTTGAATATTTGGTTTTCCTTAAAAATATGGTTATACAGTATCATCTGAAGAAATTTATTATTTTCTTCATCCAACTAAGCCTCACTTTCCATCATCCCATAATCTATAGTCAACGTTATACAACTTTGTAAACTTTTTTTCCCAAACTTCTGTATTACACTAGCATAATTTTGTCACATTATATTCACTTTGTTATTTTTCTTCTTCTCTTTGGTATATCATAAATGAAATCCTTGGACCTACAAGAATTTTAATCATGGTAAGACTACTTTTCATATTAATTACACTTTTGTAACTTTATATCTCAACCTGTGATATTACCGTATCATAATAGATTTACTTTCTTATTTTTCTTCTTCCCTCAAAGATATCATAAATACAATCCTTGCACCTACTTGAATTTAATAACATCAAGGCACACCTTCAAAACAATTTCTAAACTAGGCATGATTATCATCAAAATCAATTTAATGGTTCCCTTTATCATTTCCAAAGTGGATGATGGGTGAAACACATTAGGAAAAGAATGCTAAATTTTATGTTTAAATAAAAGATATTTATTGATAAATGATGCACATCATGCAACTAATGGAATTATTGCTCTTCATCGCGATATCTTGGATGATATTGTGAGGATTGGATCATTGATGTAATCAATAATGAACAATAACAAGGTTAATATTAAATTACCAAGGAAATTGGATCATTAATGGAATCAATAATGCACAATAAGAAGGTTAATATTAAATTACCAAGGAAATTTGGCTTTCACAATCTCCAAATATACAAATTTAGAGCTTCAATGCAATGTGGTCCTACAGATACCTTGCTTGTGAAGGTTTTAAAATAAATTTACCGGTTGAATTAATATATGAATAACTCAATAACGATGGGATTTCTCCAAGAAACAAGGGGAAACGATCTATGAATAATACCCACAAATATGTGTCATTGCTAAGTTTGGTTGTGGATAAAGTTGATAAGATAACCATAGGTTTTTCTTGAACATTCCCCAAACCATATGCATGATCGTTATAAATATCATTCATGTAGATCCTACTAATTCTACTACATAAAATAGAACCTAAATATTTTTTATCATCTCAATTTAGAGATATTTTATCTAATTCTCATCACAAGCGTTGAATATTTTATTTTCCTTAAAAATATAGTTATACAAGATCAACTAAAGAAATTTATTATTTGCCTCAACCAACCAGGTCTCACTTTTCGTCATCCATTAATCTATAGTCAAGTTTTTACAACTTTTTTTCTCAACCTTCTATATTACACTACCATAATTTTGTCACATTATATTTACTTTGTTATTTTTCTTCTTCCCATGAGATATCATAAATGAAATCCTTTCACCTACAAAAATTTTAATCATTGTAAGACTACTTTTCATATTAAGTACACTTTTTCAACTTTTATATATCAACCTGTGATTTTACCCTATCATAATATATTTGCTTTGTTATTTTTTTCTTCCCTATGGATATCATAAATACAATCCTTACACCCACATGAATTTAAGAACATCAAGACACATCTTCAAAATAATTTCTAAATTGGAGATGATTATCATCAAAAGCAATTCAATGGTTCCCTTTATCATTTCCAAAGTCGATGGTGGGTGAAACACATTAGGAAAAGGGTGCTAAATTTTATGATTACATAAAAGATATTTCTTGATAAATGATGCACATCATGCAAATAATGAAATTATTCCTCTTTGTGGTAATACCTTGGATGATATCAACATTCCTTGGATATATTATCAAAATTTACGTTATTTGCATGAAGAAATTTATCAAAGGATCTTCACAGTATAAGAAAGAGAAAAGCTGCTTTTGAAAAACTGAATTTGCAAAATATGAAGAATGTAAATGTTTTTCCCAAATATTAGTTCTTTTTCATATGAAAACGATTATGTTTTAAAATAAGGAAAATACTTTAGTGTTGATTTGATATATAGTAAAACACAATAAGGTATATATTTATGGAATTTTCATGGAATTTCCTCAATATCACTATCAAAAAAATGTAAATGATAGATGGGTTCATATATAGATATTAATTATGGATTTATTGGAAATCCACTTGCTACCTTGATTCCTTTTTATGTCTTAATTTATGTATTTTTGAATCTATTAAGAGTTCACTTATAATACTATATCAAGAGTTCACTTATAATATATTTAAGATGTATTACATCTCAAAGAGGAAATACACCAATATTTATTTGTTTTTTTATTTGAAATTGGAGACAAACTACAAATTACTAGTTTATATGAAAAAAATTTAAAGTTATTATTTTATATGATATTGTGAAATCGATTTGGAAGTAAATGTCTATTCAATATTTAATTTGAAATTTGGAACAATTTACTAGTTTATATGAACATTGTTTCAAGTGGTTATTTTTTATGATTTTTGTGAAGTATATACTATATTTGTGAAATCTATTTGGAAGTAGATGTCCAACTTGTAAAAGTTTTAAAATGTGAATTTAATTTTTAAAATAGATTCACATATGATTTGTCTATGAATAACTCAATGAAGATGGGATTTATCCCAAAAATAGAGCAACAAAGGGAAGCAATCTATGAATAATATCCATGAATATGTTGCATTGTTGAGTTTGGTTGACAAACTTGATAGGCTGACTATAAGCTTGGATTAAACATTGTTGGACACCTAATCCTAAATGGGTTAGTGTAGACGCTGAATAGACTAAGTAGTCCAAGAGACCTTGGGATGTGAATCCCAACGGTCACAACAATGTACTATAAATGTATATCTCCTGTTAATAAAAAATGTATTACATGTTTTATCATTCATATCTCTCTTGCTGTCCATGTGTGTTTAACATGGTATCAGAGCAGGTGATCTCTTGCACTGCTCAAATATGAGCCACTTGTTTTCTGTGGCCTTTCTTAGCTGCAAGTCATGTACATTCATATAATTGTCAGTGTTGTTATTATGGATGTAACGTACATTCCAGCAATCTAAAAATAGAGGTCTGGGTATTTTAAGAGTCTGTCAACTCTGCAAAACTTCCCTGCCATTCTCAGTCTAACGCTCGCCTATCACTCTCCCCATCGGTTCTGCTGGTCGCTCTGCGCTAACCATACAAATGACGGCCCATACAATTACTGTCTCGACATTGCATTAACCACCATTGCTCTTGTGCTCTTTATTTCTCCTGCCCTGTCAGAACCTCGCTATTCTAAGCCCGTAATTGTCTGAGTCACTGTATTATTCTCTATGTAATAATTTGGGTAACGCTTGGTATACCCATCGAATACTCCTCTCCTGACAATCCGGTGGCCTGCTGCGTGCTCTGCGAAGATCATGTGTTCGTAGGGTATCCATTGAGTTCCTTTGACTGTGTGTTTAACGAAAATGAGGGTTGAGTAGCCAGATGCCAAATTTCTGTGACTGAATCAATGGAACGCTCCTGGGGTGAATGAATTACAATAACTGTAGAACCAACTATGCACATGAGGCATCCTAGCATACCCATCTTATGCAAGGTCTCTTTCAAGATAAAGTGTGCCAATACAACACTCACAATGATAGTCATGGAACCTAGAGGTGTAACCAGAATAGCTGGAGCAAAGACATAAGCTACAAAGTTTGCAGCTTCACCCATAATCATGGTGATCATTCCTGCCCACCAGAGAGGTTTTAGAAGATATGTGTAACCACCTACACTCGCTCAAGCTCTCATTGCTCTAGCACGCTTCAGGCCTTTCTTCTTAATTATAAAGCTTTCCCCTATGAAATCACTGGATACAAGGGCAAGCAGACATCCTTTAAGATTGCTTGACGACAATCCACTCTCGATTCCTCTTAGTCTTTGCACTAGGACTCCCATCTTGGAAATAATTGAACGCTGACTATTCTTAGATCCCTGCTAATCTAAGAAGTCTGCAAGCTGAACAAAACCCAGAGAACGCAGGTAATTAGACTCAAATTTCTTCTGTCGTAACCATTACAAAAATCAAACTTTATGATTTGACCTCTCGACGTCTATTTCTGAGTCATGGTTTTCAGGGCCATAATAGACTTTAGCCTTCAATTAGGGCTGGATTCTTTCCAACTGGGTCAATAATCAATCTCTGTGTTGCATGCCACTACACTCCCGGGCCTTTGATACCTAGTTATGTGTTTGCTCTTCCAGTCCAAGGCAGAGGAGGGAGGCCAGGCAAGGCTAGCCCAAGTCTTGTCATCAATCATTCTGCAAAATATTTGCGACTGATGACAGCCTTTAATTTGTCCATGTTAGAGTGAATTAACCCAGTTTCTTTGCAACCCTCAGATTAAAAGTGAGGCAAATACCTTCAGTGTCTCTCTCATTTCATTGTTATTTAGTGCTATAAGCAATCATCCTACTAGGGTACAGGTGCCCTTAATATGAAAAAGAGCAAAGCAATAGTGATTTGAGGATCAAAAAGAAACAGTCTGCTTCGATTTGGAATGCCACTTACTGAAGAGATCTTAGCTTGCATGGTGAAGAGGGATGCCATTGCAAATATTATAGTTGAGATAAAATGGTATTTCTCTTGGTAGCGCTGGAGAAGGCATACAGATCACATGAAGATATGTATTGATTTGATTCCTAATTAGCAAGTTTCGTTGTATTATAGATCGAATTGGTGTATTTTCTTAAAGGTTGTTCATATCAGAGATTTTTATTGAAGTGTTGCCAGGACAAGTTCCTTTGGATCCAAGGCTCGTACAAGAAAATATCTTTTTGAGGCCTAAATTGCTTATAGCTTTGTTGGAAGTTAAATTCTCAGGTGAATTGAAGAAAATTCAATTTTTCAGTGAGGAGTCTGTTTTCTGGATATCACCATTCTTTGTGTGCTGAATCTATTGCAAGCTGATCGATTTGAAGTATAAAAGAGCAATTAGTGTCCATCTTTTCCTCATTGTTTTATTATTTTTTGAGGATTAAAAATGGCTCCAATTAGTGCAATATTAGAGTTAGTGGACAATCTAATACTCTCTACAATGAATAATACAGTCAAAATCAGCAACGATTTTCTCACCGATATTCAAACTTATTTGCAAAATGCACAAGAAAAGATAGAATTTTTGCAGCTTGAATCACAGCTACAGCAAGAAGAGCTACATCAAAATAGACACCATTCTGAACCTGTTTTTGTTCAGAACATTGAGACAACCACCCATAAGCAGCATGTTAATAATGTTACAGTTCATTCAAATACAACAACAGTTGTATATGTAGATGCAGAAACTCAGTCTGCACATCCCAAGCCCATCATCAAACCTTGGGAACAGCTTTTCCACAACAAGCACAGAATCGGTCTTGGATATGACAAGGACTTGTCCTTTCATATTCCAGACTACTCAAAGCCCATTCAATTTCAGAGTGTTGGATTCATTTATGACAGTTCACCTGCTCCTCATGACAGTTCACCTCCAGATATTCTAGACTCTGCCTCTCTTCCACAGCAACAACAACAACAACAAGAGATTGTGAAATGCCAACACTGTGACCGAGTTGGCCATCTGAAAGATCATTGTTTTGATCTTCATCCATGTAAGCATTGTCATAAAACCACTCACTCTTCACACAGATGCTTCAAAAACAAACATCCTACAACAACAAAGATTCATCTAGGATGGATCGCTTCTTCGCAATGGGCATCAACAACCAAGAAGATATTCCAAACACATGTCAGAACTTGTTCCAGAGTATTGAAAAGTCTTGCAGGTGAGTTTTCTCCATCATCTCACCTTGTATCTGACAGGGGGGGAAATGATGGTCATCTACAAGCTTCGAAGCCACATCAAGTGAGCCTGAGCCACGACCTGCCACAATAGTTTCATAGTTGTAACCAGAGACAAAGATGCCAGTGAACATGCCTTCAATAGGCAATTTGGGACACTTCCTCTAGCAGTAGAAGACTTTAGCTTCTTTCCAGTTTCGGAAGAATTCCAGGAACAAAATTGAGGACACTTCCTCTAGCAGAAGACTCTAGCTTGCCAGTTTTGGAAGAGTTCTAGGAATTGCATTAAGCATTCCAGAGTTGTTGGCCATCCTTAAACCATCACAGGTTGAGACTTCCCTTTTCAGGTTGAAGTTTTACCTTTTATGTGGGGTGAGGCCTCCCTTTTACGGTTGAAGGTTTCCCTCTTTAAAACAATAGGATCACTTCCTCTAGCAGAAAACTTCAGTTTCTTGCCAGTTTTGGAAGAGTTCCGAGAACTGCACTAAGCGTTCCAGTGTTGGTGGCCATCCTTAAACCAGCGCCCTTTATATCAACATTTCAGAGAGCACATTCAGCCTAGTGCTGCCATGCATTTTTGCACATTTTGTATTAGAGCTCCCTTCTTGGACTCATACATAACCCTTCGTATTAAGGGGGGGGAATGTTGGACACCTAATCCTAAATGGGTTAGTGTGGAAGCTAAATAGACTAAGTAGTCCAAGAGACCTTGGGATGTGAATCCCAACGGTCACAACAATGTACTATAAATGTATATCTCTTGTTAATAAAAAAATGTATTGCATGTTTTATCATTCATATCTCTCTTGCTGTCCATGTGTGTTTAAAAAACATTCCCTACGTTTGACTCATGATTGTTGTAAATATCACTCATGTAGCTTGTACTACCTAAATAGAACCTCAATATTTGTTATTATGTCAATTTGGACATATGTTGTATAATGCTAACAACTAGTGCTAAATATTTGATTTTCCTTCAAAACTTTAGGAGATATTTTCAACTGGATTTTGAAGGAATTTGGAATTTATTTCAACCAACTTGGCCTCGCTTTACATCATCTCATGATTTTTAGTTAATTTCTACAACGTTTTTCTCATGCTACAACCTTAATTGACAAACAATGTTCTACAATTGTGTATATTGGGATCCTCGTCATTAGTATCACCCTTTGCCTTGTTTAGCCTTCGCCTCTACCTCAATCGTCTATGGTTGTCACTTAACATCACCTTATTTTGATGAAATTATCTAATCCAACATAGCTAAAGTAAAATTATTGCAAGTGACCACCTCCATATTTCCATTAAATGTTCCCTGCATATCATCCCAGACATGTGTAATAGAGAATGTTGTAAAGTTGGAAAAACCTCCATACTTCACAACCTCTTATATTCATCCTTGAATTTAGTTATAATATATTCAACACTCAAATTCCACTGGAAAATTTATATCAATTCCTCAATCAACATTCCATGTGTAGCCACCGAAAGACAGGCTAACGAGAAGCATAACATGATCACCACTCATCAACTTCAAGGCTCACAGGATGTATTTTTTGTAGGGAAAATAATACTAAGGTGCCATTCAATGACACTATTACAATTTCTTCCTTAAATTGTACTATAGAAATGGAAACTAATATGCAAGGCTCTCTCACCTGCTCAAATCAATCTTTTAGTCGAATCAATTATCAAAATGCTTTAATTGTTCATGATGGACTTGGCAGAAGCCATTAGTTTATGCCAATATATAAAACTTATCTAGCCCAAGGTGTTTTGATTAGGAACTGAAAGAGTCTGAATAAAACTCTACACTACATCTACCGAGACCTTCTGGAAGACCTCAAATAGTTGAGTTTTCAAAGCTACTTAATTCCCTCAAAACTACTTTTAAAAATCTTAAAAGGATGTCTATGGGACCTGAGAGGGTATTTCCAAATAGTTTTGACTCATTTCTACCATCAATTGGTAGACTTGGAAATAATTTACATCCCTATGTGTCATGTTCGGATAGTTAGATGAAATTGAAATGGTAGTAAATCCAATAGCTTTAGTTCATGGCCAAATCTTTAGACCGTCTATAATTAGTTCTTTATAGCCACCCTCTATGGGAGTGTTGTCAAAGCAAGAATGTTCGTTTCAGTGGATGACTTCTAATAGAATTGAATTGAGTACAAGTCCTAGTCCTCAAACCTTAGTGGTGGGTCTAGAAGTAGAAAGAACCACATTTCCACTTTAGACATTTGGAGTATGTCCTCACTTGTCTATATTACAGTATCAAGGGAAATATCAAAGACAACTTTTATTGTCAAAAATTCAGTTAGGCACAACTGCATTTGTTTCTTCCTTTTTTCATTGAAGTATTTGTGATCATAACTAACAGAAAAGCAATCCCACATCTAAGAAAGATTCTTAGTTGCTAGTAAATCTTTGTGCTACATGTCCACCTACCCAACAATAGAGTGATTCTTGAAGTGAAGATACTGTTGAGAGCCAAGCCTCTTAACCATTTGATGCTCATCACCATCAATATATTTCTTTTAGTGGGATGCCACCAATGAAAACCATGTAGATTGATTTTGATAGACAAATAGTGAAAAGGCTAAAGATTCGAGATGTTTGTAGTGGTGGTATTGATCTAAATATGAAGGAAAAATCCATCGATCAAACAATGAACCCTCTTTATGGGATAACACAGCTCAAATTTGGGACTACACATAGGAAAACACAACGAAATGTATCTTTTCCAATTGATTGCGAGGATGCTTCCTTTCTCTCAAGGAATCAATGAGAGATGTGATGAAGCCTCCAATCAAGGCACGGCTTCAATTATGCAAAATTTGTTACGAAATCAATGCTACAATCATAATATTATGGATCTTCACAACCGTCTTCAGGAGTAGGTGATAGAAATCATTTCAATCAACAAATTTTGAATTCCAGATTAATGTATTTTGGGCCTCATACTAGTGAGAGACTCTTAGCCTTGTAAGTTTCTACCATTTATAAGAGTTTGGGTGAATCTGGAAAGTTTGTAACTTAAAATTCTCAATAGGTGCCTTAAGGGATAAATCTTGAGCATGTGTTCCCTGGCTCAGGGTTAACACCAATAATTACCAACCAGACTAATGAGTCAGACATTAAGGACATTGAATCTGTAGTAACTATGTGAACCCCAATATTTGTGTCATTTCCAATGATGGAGGGCCACACTGCATATCAACACCCATAGTATTTATCTAAAGCAAACATTGGAGCTCCATTTGCAGTTCTGCATAGTCGACAAAAAAAATTACAAGTGTCACAACTAATTCCCTGACATGTAGATATTACTCAAGCTTGAGGGAATCTTCCTACTACAAGGTTTTGAGCTACTACTTAGCAAATTCACTTATTTTTTTGTTGTCAGTATTTTGTGAATTTATATCAATGGTGTTATTTTTTTTTATTCCTTTTAGTTTGAAATGGTTTATGTTCCTTTATGAAGACTAAGCCAATTTTCATTCTATTGAATTTTTTTTTAATTATTGTTACCCATTTATTTTGAGTGATTTTGTACTACCATGAGCATCTGTAAAAAACCACTTCACAGAAAAGATCTAGTTATATTTAAGGTCTTCTTATCAATTTTTTACCTATAGTTAAATAAAAATAAAACATCATTTCAAATTTGAAGACATCATATGAGTATCTTTATTCTTCCTGAACCCAAATTATTCGTATGTTTTCTATAGGAGAAAGATGATATTGTTAACCAAGAAGAAGGGGAAGGATCAATCCCTTAAGTAAAGAGAAGGTTAAATATGAAAACTCAATTGATGTACCAACTAATTCCTCCAATACCTGTTGTGATTGTTCATGGAAAATCAAATGTGGAATATGAGAATGCAACATATATTCTAGCTAAAGAAACCTTGTGAGATAGATGAAAGTTAACTTCCACCTCCAATAAATATATGGCAAAGAAAGCTTAAAATGAAGACTTGTATGTATCTAGTTTGATTCACAAGTTTCCATTTTAACATGAAATCTTCTAATAAATATTGCACACAATTTTTTACATGCTTTCTTGAATTGTCTATCACATGGTAAAACTATATTTTTTCAGTACCAGAAGCATTTTATGAAAATCCATGAAATTCACTACTTCATTTGTCAGGGCCTTTGGGCAGCTTCAGAAATGTAAATTATTGAATGCGAATTATGTTTTGAGGATAACAAAAATCTTCATGGATAGAGTGAAGAATTTGGAAGATTACTTCTATAGGTAGTATTTTTCTTTGAATAAGACCACTAATTGTAGTGGATTGTCAATATTTATAGTTGTTTATCAAGCTTCAACAAAAGGATTATCCTTTTTTGATTGATTATTAATTGATGGATTTTTTATTTCTATTTGTTGCTCTTTATTGAAATATTTGTGCTAACTATTTTTAACTAATTGAGGATCAAACATTGGTGTTATTGTTGTAATATGTCAAATCCATGTTTGTATTGAATCAAGTATTTGTTGTAAAATATCAATGACTGTGTTATATGTTGGAAATTACAAGTATGGTAAATATGGGAAAACTATTGGTTTTTTGCATGTAAATTTGCAAAATAGATCAAAACTACACTTATTTTATGTTTTCTTTATAATGATCATTGATGTTTTTAGTTAAGTGATTGAATTTTTAAATCAATATAGAGGTGTTGGCTCGAGGGAGTGAATTATCTAGCCTCCAAAATATACTAGAATGGCCACAGTTGTTCCCTTTGATTGCAAGTTTGGTGTTGGAATTTAGTGTGCATTTTCCATTCAATAATCATATATCAACTAGAATCTAAAAGTTATGTTCCAAAATGATCATATTTGGCAGATTACTAGTGGTGATTGCTACATATTTTTGATGTTGGAAATTTGCTCCAAATCATAGCTAATATATGGTACCACAAGTGAGTAACACAATGGGAAGGGAATTTTCTTTGCAATTTATCCACTTATATTATACCGATTCATAAATATAATAAAACATTAATAATTTGACATAGATGAGTTGGCTTATTCATATATGATAATGGACCCAAATAGTAGTTCTTATCTGAAGAAATGCTCATTAGACTTGGGAATTCTTGAAATCGCCGACCTCTAGCCCTGGACTTATTCACTTAGCCTTCTGCATTATCAGGTTATATACATGTATACGAGGTTATCCTATTATTGTACCCTTTGTACTTCATTTCATTTTATATTCTAGTGTTCATCATCTTTCATGTCTTATACTCTACCTTGTATATTCTTTCGTTTTTAGAAAAGGAACTCAATATTGACGGTAAGAAAATAGAATTGAAAAAAGAGGAGAAAAATAACACTAGAGCAACAAATGAAAAATAAGAGAGAGAAGAGAACTTGTATATCCATAGACCCAATATCCCACATAAGAGAAATACATAGAGACTGATGGTCAAGTCTTAAGAGTTGGTGAATTCACATGCAATGCCTTGAAAACACAATGATAACATTTTGCAATAATGAAACCCTTGGAAACACAATGATAACATTTTGAAATAATGAAACAATGTTTCATTTCTAAATTCTAGTCCAACCAATATTAAGTTGGAAACTTGACATTTTATATAATACAATTTATGTGGTTGAAAATATTTATAGTTGCATTTGATATTACTTAGTATTGTAATTAATATATGTAACTTTGCATTTCCATATTAGATAGGCATGCACAATGTATGACATTTTTTAAAATTTAGTCATAAAATCATACTAATTAAATATTTATGTTGATTAAAAATGAACACATAAAATCAAACTAAAACTACTAAATTAGTAGTTTATATTGATTAATGATGAACACAAATAAAATGAATATATGACTTAATTAGTTGTTTATAATGATTATTAATGATAGTAAATGAAATGAATATAAACTACTAAATTAGTCATTTATATAATAAATATGAAACTACAAAAAAAAAGTGACTACTAGAAATGCTAAATTTGTGATTACCAATTACAACAAAATTGTGCATATATACAACTATTAGTAGCTAATTTACAATATCTTATGACACAATGAAAATTGAGTCATATTTCTTTGGTTATTAATTGGTTTCAAACGATGAGTCAATTTTGCATATATATGACTATTAGTAGCTAATTTACAATATTCTATAACACAACCAACATTTTGCTCATATTTCTTTGGTCATTAATTAGTTTTCTTGGGTGATCATATAGTAATATATTTTGTTGTGTATTTGGTCATTAGCTGTAACAATTAATGACTAAATCAACTAAATTAATGACCAAATTTATGACTAAATATACTACTAAAAAATAAAATCGAGACAACCAATTAATGACTAAGCTAAAAATGACTAAAAGTTGGTCGCGTTATAAAATACAATAAATTAGCTACTATTGGTCACCGACTGGAAAATAGTTGTTTATATGCAAATTTTAGCCATTTTTTTAGTAACTAATTAGCCATTTTATACTATTGCCTGTTCTTAACATAGTTATGGATGAAACAAGAACTATTACATGAAAATAGTGCTCGAGACCAAAAACCCCAAAAAAACATGAAAAAACAACCCAAAAATGAAAATTGTTTTTTCGAGAACGATTTTTTTTTTAGGGTGAAGTTTCAACATGTTTTTTAAATGGGAGTAAAAACCTTTTTCTTTTTAAATGGATGAAAAAACACCCTAAAAAAATTGTTTATTTGGGAATAACAAAAAAAAATTGGGTTACAATTTTGACATTTTTTAGCTATCCGGAATTTGAAAAACTTGTAAAATTCCAACAATTCTCGGACATATGTTAAATAGAAAAATATCATGTCTAATAATTCCAATTATTTCCACCGATGTTCTTAAAGATAAGATATCTTGACTCTAAAACACTTCGAAATTATAATTGTTTTCGACCATAGCATTAAAGATAAAATTTCATGACTTAGAAAAACATTAAAATCTAGACAATTTTTCAACCATGCAATTAAAACTAAATACTATGACTACAAAAAAATCTCAAGTTTTCAAAATATTTCAAGAATGACATTATGGAAAATTTTATGACTAAGAAAACTATAAAAATGAACACCTGAATGAAAGAGTTATTATACTACGAGTATTTTTTTTTAAATGTTAAATGTATAGCAATTTTAAAATCTTAGCCTAAGACGATGTCTGAGTTTTCTCTCCAACTAAAAACCTAATGTTGGCAAGGTGGTAAAACCCTTGGGGCAGCGTGAAGGAAGGGCCAAGGGACAGATAAAAAATCGGACCAGTAGAAGTCAACAGAGAACTAAGAGACAAAAGGCATGACAAAAGATGTCGGGAGGGGAGAGATCCCCTCTTATCGAGACATGGTGACAAGAGATAGCCAAAATAGTTAGGAGACAAAAGAGAAATAGAGCACAGGACCAATGCTGGGAACAAACTGGCAAGCAGGCCACAGGAAGAGATGGTTCCCATGTGTAGAGAAGAGACCTAGGTTCGTGATCACACCCTTATCTACAAGTTCGTAGGAGTCTGGCCATTGGAAAGGGATCTTATCAAGTGGATTCAACAAAAAATGGCAGCCCCAAGGCCACATCGAGCTCAAGCTGGGAGCGAAAGGTGTCTTCACGGTATTTTTCTCAAACCTACAAGACAACGAAAAGGTATTTGAAAATGGTCTTTATTTCTATTATAATGTTGGTCTGTTTATGCATTTCTAGGAGGAATGCTACAACCTTGATAAAGAAACATTTATAGCAGCACCTGTCTGGGTTCATTTATTTGGGCTAGCTATCGATTTCTAGGACTCTGAAATCTTGGAAGGGATAGGAAACTCAATAGGAAGTTTTGTGAAAATAGCTGAAACCACGAAGAAAGGAAGGTATACTTCATACGCTAGGATTTGTGTCTATACGAACCTAGCAAGCCCCATCCCAGACTCTGTGGAACTTGAATATCATGAAGAAGTTGGGCAGCAAAACTTAGACTATGAGCACATCTCGTTTAGATGTCGTAGGTGCCATGTCCATGGCCATCTCGCTAAGGCATGCCCGATTACAAAGGAAGAAGAAGAAAGGAGAACTCCCTTGCAAAAGGAAGGGTCAATAGACCAGGAAGGATACCAAGAGGTGGAAAGAGGGTTCAGACAACAACGAGAGCAGTGAAAGAATCCACTCAAAAAGGAAAGCCCCGAGTGAGCCCATGGAGAAAGGCGAGGAACAGGACGAACAAGCTAAACAGATGGAGACAAAGTTGGAGACAAACAGGGAAGATCTATGTCAAGAGGAAGAATTCTTAAGAAAACTATTGAACGAATGGAGGAGCTTAGATGAGAGGTTTATCCCGGAAGGGCAAAAGAGGTTGTATGCGGAAACCTTCTAGTAGTATAAAGCTAAAATAGAGAAAGGCAAAGCCACACTAGAAGAATCCCAAGAAAGCCAGAAGGAAAGAAGAACGGATCCGTAAGGACAAGGAAAGGGGGGGAAATGAGGAAGGAAAAATCTCAAGGACTCCATCTAACTCATGGGAGAAATGTTGGTCAATAGAGGGAGAGTGGTCCCGCTATCAGTGGTGTTCTAAAACCTATCCTATGTTAACTAATGATTTTGACATCTTGGAATATTAGAGGCTTAAACAACAAAGAGAAACAAAGACATTTGGTGGCAAGACTGAAGAAGGACAAACCAAAATTATGCTTATCCAAGAAACTAAAATATCAGGCCAGAGGATGGAGGAAATTCTCAACAAAATAAAACCAAGATACGATCAAGTAACCATAGACGCCAAAGGAAGTGCAGGAGGGATAACAATTACCTGGAATCTAGCAGAAGTCATATCAGATTGGTCGATAGGAATGCCAAGAATCCTGACAAGAAGATTCAGACTCATTGGACAAAGTGAATGGGTGGCGGTCTGGGCTGTCTACAGGCCCCATACCCATGCCAATAGAGGCCTATTCCTTAACCACTTGGAAAAGCATAGAAACATGCACCAGGAGCAGAGATGGATTCTGGCAGGAGACTTCAACTTGATAACTTCTAGATAAGAGAAAAAAGGTGGAATAAGAAGAGAAGAGCTGGAGATGGAAAGATTCAAAGATATCCAAGCAAAATTAAGGGTGGTTGATATCCCAACTAGAAATGTGAAATTCACCTGGAACAATAGAAGAGGCAGGGCGAAACAAATTGCGTCAAGATTGGATCAATTTCTAATCTCGGAGCACATAATCGTGTTGGATATCTTCTATGAAGCCTCTATCCTACCCTCAATAGGATCCGATCACTGGCCAATTAAGCTCAAAATAGCCTTGAACGATCTGAATACAAAGAGACCCTTCCGTTTTTAATCCTTTTGGCTTAGAGCTCCAGACTTCTTAGACAAAGTAAAGAGCTGGTGGAAGGAATGCAAGAGGGGAATGGAAGACCGTAGTAGAATGCACTCGTTCCAACTTAGACTCAAAGAAATAAAGAGCAAAATCAAGAAATGGAATAGTGAAGAATTCGGAAATATAGAGTAGGAGCAAGGAAAACTATAGTCTAGATTGGAAGGAATACAGTAACAAATCATCAAGGATGGCCGAAATGAGGAGCTGGCTGAGGAGGAAGGTAGGATAATCAACCAATTGGAGGAAAGGCGAAAACAGGAAGAAATTCTGTGGAAACAAAAATCTTGTGTCCAATGGTTAAAAGAGGGGGAAAAGAACTCCAAATTCTTCCATAAAGCAATGTTGAACCACTGACATCACAATAGAATCTTCTCCTTGAAAGAAAGGCAGGGAAACAGAGTGATGTAGCAGAAAGAAATGGAATGGCTCTTGGTGGAGCATTTCAAAGACATCCTTACAGAACCAAATGCCAACAGAACCGAGGAAATAAACAAGGTTTGCCAACATATCCCTAAGAAAGTTACCAGAGACCAAAATTTGGCTCTCCTCTGGGTAATCACTAAGGAAGAACTGGAGGAAGTGGTTAACAAAATGTCAAAAAACAAGGCCTCAAGCCCCGACGACTTTACCATTGAGTTTTACCAAGCTGCCTGGAGTTTTATGGGAAATGACCTATTAGACTTAGTGGAGGAATCTAGGTGCTCAAAACGTATGCACCAGGGACTGAATGCCACTTTCTTGGCTCTAATCCCAAAGAATGGCAACTCAGACGAATCAGAGGGATTCAAGCCTATATCCCTATGTAACATAGTTTACAAAATTCTAGCAACAATTATTGTAAACAGACTCAAGTAGAATTTACTAGACCTCATTGCACTGGAGTAAACAAGTTTCAAAAAGGGGTGGTAGATTATAGATGGAATTATTGTGTCCCAAGAAGTGATACACTCCTTGAAAAATTCCTGTAACCCAGGTATGCTTATGAAATTAGACTTGGCTAAGGCGTTCGACTACCTTAGCTGGGGGTACTTGGAAGGCTTTCTCAAAGCCCATGGATTTGAACAAAAATGGATAAAATGGATCCTCTCTATGATTGGCACCCTGGCAATGTCAGTTTTGCTGAATGGTACCCCCACCAAAGCCTTCAATCCCTTGCGAGGGCTAAGGCAGGGAGATCCCCTGTCTCCATACCTCTTCATCTTGGCCGCGGAAGGTCTGGGTAGGTTGGTTAAGGCCCAAGTCTCGAGCGATCAGCTAAAGGGAATACGAATTTATGGGAATGATCTCCCAGTTACGCACCGGTAATTTGTAGATGACGTGATGCTATATGGTCAAGCCACGCTGAAGGAAGCTCAAAGAGTAGTTAAAACCTTCTCTGAATTCAACCAAGCTTCCGGGACGGAGATTAATAACAATAAATCTGAACTGTTTTTCTTTAACACCCTGCAGGCCACCCAAAGATTCTTGGCATGCACTATGGGCTACAGAATTGGATCCTTCCCGTCAAAATACTTGGGTATTATGCTACATGTGCACCAATACAAGGCAACTAACTGGGAACCTTTAATTAAAAAAATCAGGAACAAGGTAGAAAAATGGACCTTTCGCTCACTGAATGCCCCCAGCAGGCTAATTCTATTGAAAGTTGTTCTGCAAGCTATTTGAATCTACTAGTTCTCGTGCCAAGCTATCCCCATGTCTACAAGCCAAAAGCTAGTCGCCTTATTCAAGAGATTTCTTTGGCAAGGAACCAGCAAGACCAGAAAGTGGGCCTTAATTTCGTGGGAATGGCTAAGTAGGATCTTCAAGGATGGAGGTTTAGGGTTAAGAGACCCCTTCGTCCTTAACCAAGTTATGGGTGTGAAGCTCTAGTGGAGGTGGACTCAGGGCAGCCATGATTTGGGGAAGCTGATCTGGGAAAGGAAATATGAGGCGGCAGGGGAACCCGAAGGAATACTAAGAAGTCAAACAGAGGTCAGAGGTTCCGTAATCTAGAACCTGGCGAAGGGAAACAAATATTTGATAAGAGATTATAGTTTTTGGGAGATAAGAGCAGGAGATAGAGCCAGGTTCTAGGAGGAATCATGGTAGCAATGTGAAAGGATCATCCATAAGGAAAACCTTCAAGCCATCGACACTTTCACATCCTAGGTTGAGGCGATAACTGTCGGCAAAGTCTAGAAACTAGGTGAAGGAGGATATTGGCGCAACTGGAAACAGAAAGAAGACTGGGAAAGGGCCCCCAAAATAGACAGTTGGCATGAGTACTACAAAGAGATGGCACCCCGTAAAGTGGTGAGGAAAACAGGGTCAGATATTCTAAGATGGGGCAACTGAATTCAGGGAAATTTCTCAATAGCAGAAGCCTATTACCAAAAAGTTAAACATAATCAGTAGGCGAAGAGAAAAAAAAGGAAAAATCTATGGAAAATCAAACACTCGCCAAAAGTGTCCTTCTTTTTCTGGACTATGCTACATGGCAAAGCGCTTACCTGGGACCAGATGCAGAAGAAGGGGCGCCAAGGTCCATCCTGCTGCATGCTCTACAATTCATAGGAGGAGACTATGGAACATCTGTTGAACCGTTGCATAGTAAGCAATACCCTATGGAAAAGCCATTTCAAAATGTTTGAGCATCGCCACAGAAATTATTAAAACATCGTAAACACCATAGAAAACTGGCCGAGGAAACCTTACCAAAATCTAGTGGTCAATCGTGCATGGCTACCTTCTACCGGTTTCTTGCTCTGGAACATCTGGAAGGCATGGAAAGGAGTAATATTCAAGGCTGAACACTGAACTCTAGCAGAAATATGGGATCAAACCACCAGGAACATAAGAGAAACAATCTTAACAGAAAGTTGGACAGACAAAGACTGGCAGGCGTCGCAAATGGAGAGGAAATCCTGAAAAGACTAGAGGTTAACTAGAGTATGGTAAGTGGGGGTGTCAAAAGAGTAGTCCACGCAAGAGAGGTGGTAGAAAGCAACATGTATCCATCCCCCACAGGGGTTCATGAAACTTAGTTTCGATGGTGCCGCAAAACATAACTCAGGTGAGGCAGGTATTGGGGGAGTCTTCAGGGATGACAGGGGTAATACCCTGAGAACCTTTGCGATGGACTGCGGGGAGGCCACCAACAATGAAGTAGAACTGGATGCTCTGAAACGAGGCCTGGAAATCACAATACTGGTAAAATTCAAGCACCTCTAAATTGAGGGCGACTCAAAGTTGGTGGTGGACATGCTAAGGAAATTACAACAAAAAAAACCAGTGGATAAAATCAGCAAGAGCTGGAGAATGGCGTGGCTCGTTTGAGAAACAGGGAAACTCTCTACCAGAATAGACTATCTAATTCCATCTCATGTTAGGCGATCGGGAGACAAACTAGTTGACTGGATGGCGAGCTGGGGCGGTCAAAATCAAGGTAAGGTGATAGATAGTGAAGGTATGGCTTAGTTTCTTTCAGAGGAGCATGATCAACTTCAACAACTACTTGATGTCGATAAGGGTGGTAATGGGATGTCCGAGGTGAATGACCAAGATCAGGTGGCACGCAGCAGCTGCGGGGAAAGATTGCAGTGGGTGGCAATGGACAACACATTCACGGGAAATGATAGGAGTAATATGAACGACAGAGCTGGATAAATGATGGGGCACGATAGGACAGGTGGAGGTGACGGGGAAGAAGAGAGAACTGAGATGTCATCAAGCAAAGATTTGGGGCTAGTATGGGAAGTTGGGATAAATGGCAGAGGAAGGACGATAGATGGCATAAGGGATACAAAAAGGATACGACAGGAGGAGATGAGAGAATATAGGAGTGATGAAGCATAAAGAAGGACGGACAATTTTTGCCACATCCTGAGGAAGGGATGTGGGGATGATAGCCAGTGAATTAAATGGCCAAGTGGAGGTCTGGGTTAGAAGACAATAGATAGATAACAAACATCAACCTGGGGTGGCAAATGGAACGCTCATGCAATTTGGCCAGAAACATGAAAGAAAGAGGAAAAGTGGCAGCAGGACTCAGCAACCAGCCGTCATTCCTGGCTCTGGCAAGGAAAGGTGGTATGTTTTCTCATGTCCCTATCTTCCTGGCCTTATGTTAGCTAGCAACCGAATTGTCTGTGCTTGTCTAGAACTATCCTGCAACAGTAAGCAATATATCAGTAGTAGGATAGCTAGAGGCCACCTCAGCAAAGGGTTGATTCACCTCTCCCCCTTCAGAGCAGCAGAAGTCTTGGGTGGTGAAAATTTTGGTTCCCTTCGGGAGGCTCAAACCATGCCCAGAAAAGAGAAGTGGGAGGGGAGGGTGGCATTGTCGAGTCTCGTTGCTCTCCAAGATGGGCACTCGAGCCCTACCCATGTCTATCCTCTGGATGTCTCCCATGGAGCCAAGCCCAGAAGCTATCCCCATCAGAAGGCTAGTTCTATTGTGTTTAGCCAAGCTAGTGAGCGTGGGATTTCAAGGGTAGTGGAGAGAGGGTGGAGGGACATGAGTCACTTAGTAGGAAAAGTCATGCTATGGTCTTGGACTGCAAGCCACAAACACCCTCGGGACTACCATGCTAAAGCTAGGGTAGTAAGCAAGTGGATTTTAGTAGATTTACAATTTAAAGGCACTGACTTGTGGTTTTCTATTGTGATAGGTAGCAAAGTCCCCATAAACTGAAGGTCTCAGGACCACAGCAAGATGGCACTGAAGAAGTAAAATCCAGCTAAGACCCAAGAAGAAGGCACCAGTCGTAAGCCGAGGAAAAGGGGAAGGAAGCTGGACTCAGAAAAGAACATGTCCACGATAAACGCGTGCATGGCCAAAAATTCCCCAAAGATCCACACTCAAATCAATGGGTGGGAGCGGGAGTTGAGGGCCATTAGTAAGAACAAGGAAATCCCCTGTGGGGAATGGGTGGATCTAATCCCAGACCCAGGAACCACCAGAAGTAGAAACTCTTTGTTCAATAAAATGATTCAGAAGTATTGGATCATGAAACATGTGCTTGCAAAGGCTATGGAGATGAATGAAGCTATCCGTGAAGAAGAGGAGGAGGAGCATAAGTAGGCAGAGGAATAGGTTAAAAGCCAAATAACAGAGGAAATAGAAAACCTAAAGCAAACCCTCCTGAAAGAGATCGTGGTTGTTCAAGTCCAGGCAGCAAGAAACCACCTGTTGCTGAAGAACATGGATGAAATGCTGCAGGAACTAAAATGGGTCATGGAGTAGAGAATTGTGATACCTAGGATCAGTGCCTCTATGCCCGCCCTGGTCAACTCGTCAGATGAGGATTAACAGAGTTGTGTCTTTAATTTTTTTTTCAAATGTTGTTAAATCAGAACTACGCCTGGTTGTTAAGTTATGCGCCTATAGCTAGATTAGTTAGAAGTAGTCAAAAGCATGGTTATGACAGGATGAAAGAGAAAAACATTTTTAAATTTTGGTCTAGTTACAAGGTCGATAGGTGGCGGTCTGGCTTCCTACGGGTAGACTAGCCACCTGAATTATAGTATGTTGTAATTTTGTTTTTGTAATATAGAATGAGGAATGCCTAAGTTTACAAAAAAAAAAAAATCTTAGCTTAAGACAATTTCAAAGATTGCAAATTTTTTTTTAAAAGCAACTATTAAATTGACATGTAGTGTAGGTGAGCTCAACCCATTGTAATGAAAACTTAAAGACCAGCCGTGAAATTAACACATTGTGGGGCAGAATCGATTCAATATAATGAAAAATTTAAAATCAACTATCAAATTCCACATAATGAGATCGGGTTGCTAAACAAGCATTGTCACGAACCCTATA